>JAYJMB010067465.1:4038-24834 GCA_036873735.1 Pouteria campechiana
TGAATAGCCTGAGATATTTATTATACATATAGTAATGTGTGTGGAACATTGGTTTAAGCATTGGATGCAATTTGCAACAAAAATGGCCTATGGAGTTGTTTATATATTAAAATTTGCTTCAAAAGAACTGAATGAGTGATTTTTGATGATTGACCTCAAATGAGGTAGTGAATTTGGAAAAAAATGTGTTCATTATCAATGTGAATAGCCTGAGATATTTATTATACATATAGTAATGTGTGTGGAACATTGGTTTAAGCATTGGATGCAATTTGCAAGAAAAATGGCCTATGTAGTTGTTTATAATTCATTTCATGTATCTGATGTGTTGGAAGTGATTATTTAGAGATTTGAAATGTTTTATGTAAAATGAGGCTATGGTGATCTTTCATAAGTGTAAAAACTGAATAAGGAAATAGGGAATCATTGTGATTGAATTTTTAATTGGATAATGGACTAATTTGAAAAACTATTCAACATAAAAGTTGTAGATCATGAAATTATCTGTCCAATGGATAACAAATCACTCAATTCTGATATCATATGAGGAAGTTATGGCTAATACACTGAAACTATTCCAAATGACTGAAAAATAACAACATGAATGAAATGGGTCAACATTATAGAACTTTTTGACATGTTTGTGGGCTAATTTGGAAAGATTGGTTTGCATAACAGTCGTATTTCTTGAAGTTATCTTTCTAATGCCTCAAACATTAGATCATTTGGACATTCCATGTAAAAGTTATGCTCCAATTACTAGCTATATATTAACATAGTAGGTTAGTGTCGTGACACAAGAATTCAAAGTTGAGACACCTGTGTCTCGACACAGGTTTTCTATGTCACGACACTAGCAATTAGCGAAGTCTGTGTCCTAACATAGGCTTTCTATGTCGTGACACAGGCTTGTTGATGCACTGGAGCATCGAAAAAATGTGATGTTTTAAGCCCCAAATTTGTTCTGTTTCATTATTCTTCATTTCGTTTCTTCTCCCACACCCCAAAATCATGCCCTAGACCCCATTTAGCATGATTCCATAATGATTTAGCTTGGGGCTTCCTATTTTAAGTGAGAATCCATTGTTTCTTGATGAAGATGATAAATTCCAACTATTGGATTCGTGGATTGGGGAAAAAGATGTTGATTGGTGCAAATGGATGGTACTACTTAAAACTTTGGGCTTGGAAGCATATTTATAGGATAATGTCGTGGATGGATTCCATGGTAAGATGCCCTTTCTTGTCCAAATTTGAGATTTCTGTAAATTAGGGTTTTATACAATTTTCTAAAAAGTGATTTTTAGAAGAAAATGATATGGGTAATTATGGTGAAAATGAGTATTGAGTTAAATTACCATAAATTGGGAGCGAATTGGGTTTGAAAATCATGATTTTTGGCTTGTTAGGGTTCTATGAATAGTGAATTTTGGGGAATTTTATGAATTATATTAAATTAACATGGGAAAATTGATTAATATCAGAATTTTGATGTTTTAGGATTTATATAAGGTGATTTGAAATTGTAAAAATGAATATTGGACTATGACTTAGTTTGAGATAATTGGGGAACATTGTGTATGGACTATGTAAGCCATAAATTAGTTAGATTAAAGAGTTTATTGGATTGTTTTAAGGATGTTTAATTATGAATTGTGTTGAATACATAATAATCATGTCATATACAAAATGCATATGGCTGTGGCATGTAATTGGACTAACCATAGATGTGGATTAGGCCAAGTTGCCTTTGTAAATGAATGGCCTATTTGTGTGTATAGGGAAAATTGCATATGGGAGGGATGCTGTGGAGCTTGTGACATTATGGAGAGGATTCATCAGTGAAGAAAGTAGACTATATTTGTATGTTTATTTGATTGAATGGAGATAATCATTATCTCTTGAGTTATGTTATGATATGTGAATTTATGAACGGAATGAAGGGATAGTGATTATTCCTTATTTTGTGTAAGAATTTGTAGGAATGAAGGGGGATGTTGAACATCCCATCAAAACGAAATGTAATGTATGCTTTATTGAAAGGGGTAGATTATCCCTTAGCTTATTTGATACTTTGTTATGTTAAGGATTGTGAATATCCTAAATTTGAATATATGAATTGGAAATTTGAAATTCCAAAATGTATGGTTTAGATGAGATATGTTTATATATGCATTTTGTTATGGATTGGATTTTATATATGTGGAATGTGAATAGGGATACCTATTATTGATTATAGTTTATTATTCATTATTATATGTTATACAGTTTGCTTATTGAGTCTGTTTAGTCTCACCCTAGTTTATTTTATTTCTTTTAGCTGGCAGGTCATGCCATGGAAGATTACGATGAGAGAAAACATAGAAGGGTAATTTATTTGAGAAGTAAATGTACCTTGTGACAGAATGTTGTATTATTTCAGTGGGATTGGAATCCCATAATGTTCATGTATAATTGTATTTGATTTAAATATTATATTTAGAAGGTTTTCATTGATGTATAATATAGTGATTGTCATGTCAAAGTGATTTGGTATTGCATTGAAGCTGGATTTGTATACTTTGGTGTGAGTGCCATCATGATCCACTTAGATCTTGGGTTATAGGATAGTGGGTCTTTGTATTTTAAATCTGTATTATTGTTTTATTTATGTGATATATAATTGTACAAGTTAGACCTTAAAATTTCAGGTTAGGCTCTACCAAATTTTGGGCAGAACACCCCACTCTAAAGTGGGCAAAATTAGGTAAATTTACATGAAAATTGTAGGCCATGCCTCGGAATGCAGGGCATGACAGAATGGTATCAGAGCTTGAGACTTATCTATGTGATAAGTCCGGCTCATCTGTGTGAGAACACTAAAACCTATAATGATGGTGGCAAATAGAGATAGGAATTGACATGCTTGAGGATAAATTGATTATGAATTGAGACCATGGGAGAATTTTAGATTTTGGGTAAATGGAAGGCATGAGTATGGAATAGAAAGGCAGGTAATCAATAATGATAATTTGATATGCATATGAATGTATGATGTATTTGTGAAATTAATATGAATGGTATTGGTGATTCGGTATAATATTGTATAGTGAAGGCCAATATGAGATGCTTTTGGAAGTATTATGATAGTACAAGTGTGATTGAAATAGATATATATATATATATTGATGATAAATGTATATTGTGATCAAAATAGCACAGGAAAATATGGTAATGCTTATATGCACCTTGTTTGAATGATAAAATATTTGTTTTATGGTATAGGTGAAATGACAATGACAATGATGAGATTACAAAGATTAAAATACATGACATTTTGACATTCATTCCCAAGTTGTACAAACTGTCTTGAGGTCTTAGGTGAACTTTATTAATGTTGCTTTTGTGTTCTTCTTGACCATTGGCCAAGGATGAACAAAGTTATAAGTTAGGGGGTGTTTGATAAGTGAATTTTATTTACTTATATCATTCCTTTTCAAGCTAACTTTTGGTTTGTTCTTGAATTGTTTTTAGATGACTTGTTGTGTTTATTTTTGTGTTTGTTTGTAGGTACATAACTTCATGAGGGATGGAGAAAACACAAAGAGATGCAATGATGTACAAAAAGTGAAGGCAAACAACCAAGAGAAGGACCATAAATTCCAAGTCAATAAGCTAGTGTCGCGGCACTAAATAGGTTGTGAAGAAAAATGGGCAGATAACAAGTCTATGCCACTACATTGTCTTGTTGTGCCGCGGCACTGAACCTAGAGAAGAGAAAAATGGCCAAACAACAAAGTTAGTGTCGTGGCACTATTTGT
Source organism: Pouteria campechiana (assembly GCA_036873735.1). Taxonomy (NCBI): domain Eukaryota; kingdom Viridiplantae; phylum Streptophyta; class Magnoliopsida; order Ericales; family Sapotaceae; genus Pouteria; species Pouteria campechiana. The sequence continues at coordinate 7,839 of JAYJMB010067465.1, forward strand.
TTGTGCCACAGCATTGAACCAACAACTTGAAATTTTTGGTGGATAGAAGGTCTAGTGCTAGGACACTGAGTTGGAACTTTAGCAAACAACATTTATAGTGTCATGGCACTAAATTCTTTACTGTGGCACTGAAGCCTACGACACACCTCTGTAACACCTGGGATGTTACAATGAGGAAAAACTTTTCCTATTTTAGTATAGTGAGGAATTGAGGTGTTTGAAATCTACTCATGAGCAAATGGGTAGAGTTTGGACCATGAATTCTATAAATTTTAGCATTTTGGGTTATATAAAAACAATAAGAAGAAAAGAACTCAAGTGGTGAGATTTAGTAAAAGCATGTTTGTGATCAATAAGAATGGTCTAAAATAGTCATATGTATTGTAATGTATTTGAAACATCATTTTGAGCATTGATGCAACTTGGAATGTAAATTGCATATGGAGTCATTTATAGTAGAAAATGTTTGGTAAAAACAACTGAATAAGTAATTTTTAGAAATTTACCTCAAATGAAGTGGTGAATAATATGAACAAGTCTCATTTCATGTATGAGATGTGTGGGAAGTGCTTATTACAATGTCCAAAGTATTTTATGTGAAATAAGACCATTAGTGATTCTTGCATGAATTTTGAATTCGAATAGCCTTTGTCATGTGTATGAGATGTGTGGGAAGTGCTTATTACAATGTCCAAAGTATTTTATGTGAAATAAGACCATTAGTGATTCTTATAAGTGTGAATTTTGAATTCAAATAGCCTTTGTCATGAATGGGTCATCAATTGAGTTTGAAGTGAGAATTAATTTCTTAAATAAGTATTTTAGGTGGATTAGGCATGAGATTAATTGAAGAATGAAATGATTAAAAGTTTAATGATGATGGATGAGAGAAAAAGTGGAAATTTTGGAAGAAAACTAAAGAAGCACACAAGTGTATATTATGAAAATGCTAAATTTGAAAAAGGGATCATTGTGATTGATTTTTGACATGAATAATGGATTAATTTGACATTGTCTTCAACATAGAAGTTGTAGATCATGAAATTATCTGCCCAATGGAAAAAAATCACTCAATTCATATATCATATGAGGAAGTTATGACTAATACATAGAAACTATCCTAGATGACTAAAAAATAACAAGATAAATGAGATGGGTCACTTTATTTAATTTTTTGACATGTTTGGGGGATGATTTGGAAAAATTTGTTAATATTAAAGTCCTATACTTTGAAATTATCTTCTAATGCCTTAAAAATCAGGTAATTTGGACATCATGTGTAAAATTTATGATCAAATTACTAAAACTATGTTGGGAGAGAATTTTCCTATTGCGGCAAGGCTTTTCCCTACTGTAGCAAGGCTTTAGAAAATCAATTTTTTTGGTATACAAAAATTCCATGTTGTGGTAAGGAAATTTCCTACCATGGCATGGCTTTAGCTAGGCCTATTTTTCCTTTTCCAACAAGTCTGTGCCACAGCATGACTTTTTCCTATCGAGGCAAGGGTCCTGTGGCGCATTGGAGCACCAAAAAAATGTGATGTTTTAAGCCCCAAACCCATTCTATTTTCATTTTAGTCCATCTTATTTTCTCCTTCGATGCCATTCTTCCTTCCCTAACTCTGTTAAGCCCCATTTTTCTTCAATTTTACTAGAAAACATGGGGATTAAGATGGTTAATCTAGTTGGCATGCCTCTTTGCTTGGGTTTTGGCTATTTGCATAGTGGAAAAGAGGAGATGATCCAATTTTTGGTGATTGGAGGGAACTGCTAGGAATTTTGGTTGTGGATCCTTGTTTGTGGATGAAAGGCACGCTTGAAATTGGTGGTAGGCTACTTATCTCATTCAAAAATTTGATATTTGTAAACTAGGGTTTTATACAATTTTTTGAAAAGTAATTTTTAGAAGAAAATGATATGTGTAATTATGGGGAAAAATTAAGTTAACTACCATAAATTGGGAGTGAATTGGGTTTGAAATCATAATTTTTGGCTTGTTAGGGTTTCATGTTCGTCATGATTTTGCAGAGAATTTGATACGGATTGTTGAATAAACCATAGGAGGAATGTGTAATTTATAAGTTATGATGCTTTGAGAATTTGTATAAGGTGATTTGGACTTGTAAAAATGGATAATGGACTATGCCCTAGTTTAGGTTAATTGGGGAAATTGTGATGAGCTAGGTAAATTATAAATTAGTTGGATTAAAGACATTATTGGATTGTTTTAAAGATGTTTAACTATGAATTATGTTGAATACATAATGATGCTATCATAGACAAAATGAATATGGCTGCGGCATGTTAATGGATTGACCATAGTATCTAAAAATTGTACTTTATGAATTTGGCAAAGTTGCCTTTGTAAATACATGGCTAATTTGAATGTATAGGGCAAATTGAATATGGTTGGGAAGCTCCGCTTTGGAGCTTGTGGCATTATGGAGAATAAGTCGTTAGTCTAGTAAGTAGGCGCTTTTTTGATTGAATGATGAGTGAATGGGGTGATGTAATAACCCATTGTTTTGTATCCGGGCATATGTGTTTTGGATGGGGATAATGGATATCCCATATTAGTTAAATTGATGTTTATTTGACTCGTGTGCTTATATGAAGTAGGGATAGCAAATATCCCTTGGATCAAAAGGATTATTTTTCATTTACGATATGAAATTATGTTTATTTGAGATAGAAATTATCCCATGTTTTAAGGCTTTCTATTCTTGTATATGAGTGTCTAACTATGAGGGGATAGAGAATATCCTGTTCTGTTATATAGGATGGAGGTTTTAGAATATATGAGAAGGTATACTGTGATGTATACACTGTAATGATTATTGATTGAATGAAACATTATGAATATTATTTTATTCTGTATTGTGACCTGAGTTAAAACCCATGATGGGTATTGTTGTATTAAATGATATGAAATGAATTGTATTGCATTTTTTTAATATAATTACTCATGTTGAGAATCGAACATGTTATACGTTGGGTTATTGAATATTTTTATTGTACTTGCCTACTTACTGAGTTGTCCGAGCTAGTGCCATCTTATTTATTTTTTTAGTTGACAGGTTAGGTAAAAAATTCTAACTGTGAGTTAGAACTGGTGAGCAAAATTTGAAGACAAATTTTATTATAGTATAATGAGTTAATATTGTAAATTTTAGTGTATTTGTATGTTTGTATTCATGAAATTTCAAAAGATGTATAAAGTCGTGTAAAGGCATGTTTTAGTGATTTAATTATCATATTATGAATGAGATTGTATAATTAGAAGGATGTGGAGTGCCATCATGATCCACCCAGGTCTTGGGCTATGGGAAGTGTGGGTGTCTGTATTTTAGAATTAATATCATTGCTTTATTATATTTGATAAATAATTATACAGGTTAAGCCTTGATAATTTAGGGGATACTTTATCCATTTATCTATAGAAACTAGTCAAGTTTCAAAATGGGATTTGAGCACCCCACCTTAAAAGTGGGCAAAATCTTGGTGAATTTTAGTGCAAAATGTATTGTCGCTCCTCGGAAGGCGGGACGTGATAACCTCCTTCTGCGATTTCTTGAAATGATGACAGATTTTTTGGAATCGATTGGAAATGATGCAAAAAGATAATGTAGAAGGAAGGAGATATAAAAATGAAGAGAGGTCACCCTAGATAGAGAATGGGGAATGTGTGGAGGTGTACCTTGGTGGTTTTTGAAGAAGCTCTTGGAACAAAGAAGATTCAAGTTAGCTTTAAGGCCAAGCATCAATGGGAAGAGTTTACTACTACTTTAATCTTTGTTCTTTTAGTGTTTTATATCTTATTTCTCATTTGTACCTTGGATTAAAGTTGGGATTCGAATTTTGGACAATGTGGTATGATTATGTTATGGATCTTGATTCGAATATGAGTAGCTAAACTCCTCTTTCTAGGGGAGAGATGGATCTTACGCTGACATTATGGTGTGATTAATGAATTATAAGATTGAGAGTTCTTATTGGCTTATTTATAATACTTTATTCTTAATGCTTTCAATTTATTGGCCATTTACTAAATGAATGTATATTTGGGATTCGACATTCGGGAGAGGTAATCTTGAATACAATCTAAGCATCATAACATGGGACGCTAGATGACTCAGGAGAGCTTCTAGGTGCTGTGAAATTATTCCAAAGAATCACAGTGTAATGTACTCTTTACCTTCTGAGTTTTATAGGGAGATCAAAATTGGAATACAAAGAATAAATACATAGCTTGGCACTTAGGAGAGGGAGTTGATTGAATTAGCATTCTTGATTTATAAACTAATAGAATGATCAACATATAATGAGTTAAGAGCACCATGATAAAAGCATAAGTGAAGTCGATCCTCTAGAGCTTCTTTATATTGAATTCTTCCATTCAAAAGAATGTCGATTTCTACTTTTTTGTTAAATTCACATCATTTGATTTTCCAAATAAAATTAGGATTATTTGCTGCAATAGATGGTGATTAATTGAGCTACACAATCCTTATGGAGATGATACTTTCCCACTCCTATATTACAAAACTTGACACCATGCACTTGCGGTTAGTTTGTAGTGAATAATAGTAAATTCATTGAGTTTCATAATGAATTTGGAATAACTCATAACTTTTCAATGTCTAGGACTTGACAATAGAATGGAGTGGTTGAGAGAAAAATTTATTTTAATTGAAATGTGAAGAACAATGTTGATTGATACCAATCTTTCTCATAAATATTAGGCTGAGGCAATCAACATTGTATGTTATATACTTAAAAGGTCTATATTTACCGAATTTTAAAGAAAAATCCACATAAATTATAGAAGCGTAGAAAACCAAACACTACATATATACATTCCTTTGGTTGCAAAATGCTTTGTGTTGAACAATGGAAATGGTGAACTTGGAAGATTTGATAGAAAAAGTGATGAAGCCATGTTTCTAGGTTATTCTTCTTCTAGCAAAGCATACAAAGTCTAGAATGAGCGAACATACATGGTAAAAGAGTTAGTTCATGTAAATTTTGATGTTGAGAATTGTCGATGTTACAAATGATGATTATGAAAGGTTTAGGATCCTTAAAGTACCTAATGAAGTTCATCAAGAATCAGAAGAAACACTAGAAGTTGAAACATCACATCTTCCTAAGGAAAACATTGATGATAATAAAGAATAGGTAAGTGAAGTGAAGTGAGATACTTGATTTATCACATTCAATACAATCTCATAGATGTCATTCATTAGAAGATGTCATAAAAGATGCATAAAAGATGCATATGAGAAAGTAAGAACTTGTGGCTCACTTCAAAATGTTTGTGTTGATTTCACTTTCTTATCTTACTTTGAAGCCAATGTAGTGAAAGATGCCATTATAGATGAAAATTAGATCATAGCAATGCAAGAAGAGCTAGATTAGTTCAATTGGCACAAAATGGATCTTTCAAAATAAACTTGATGAATCAAGGATCCTTGGTAGAAACAAAGCACATTTGAAAGCACAAGATATTCTCAAGAAGAGGGAATTAATTATGATGAGACATTTGCACTTGTTGCTAGACTTGAGGTCATAAGTATGCTACTTGCCTTAGCATCCTTCCAACAATTTTGATTATTCCAAATGGATGTAAAAAGTGCATTCTTAAATAGATACCTTAATGAAGAAGTTTATGTAAAATAAACTCTATGGTTTGAGGAACAAAAACATTTAGACTATGTATTTTAACTCACAAAAGCATTTTATGATCTAAAACAAGTTCCAAGAGTTTAGTATGAGAGATTGAGTGGGATTTTACTTTGTAAAAAGTTTCAAAGAGGTAAATTTGAATGCTTATTCATTAAACATATTCATTTTGACATTCTCATTTTGAAAATCGATGTGGATGACATATTGTTTGGTTCTATCAATGAGAAATATTGCAAGGAGTTTGACAACTTGATGAAAATCAAGTTTGAAATGAGCATGAGTGGTGAACTGACATTTTTCCTAGGTTTACAAGTAAAATAAATAAAAGATGGTATTTTCATTTCACAAACCAAATATATCCAAGAAATCTTGAAAAAGGTTAAGATTGAAAACTTAAAATGCATGTCAACCCCTATGAGATAAAGATGAATGTTATAAGAGTATAGACCAAAGATTATGTAGGATCATGATTAGGTCATTACTATATTTAAATACAAGTCAGCCTAATCCCTTTCCCTTCCCCATGCCCTAATCCTTTGTCCCAACCCTTATACCCTCTAAACTCTCATGATTTTAGCTTGAAAATAAGAAAGCATAGATGGGTCATACATCTAAGCTTGTATTTAAAGAGTTTCAATCAGAGAAAATGGAAGTAAGTTTGATTTTCTTCAATTGGAGGGAGCTATTTTGGAGCATGAAGTGCGAATTCTCATCATGGGAGGAAACTGCACCTAAAAAGCATGGTAAATTGCCTTCCCTAAGCCAAAATTCGTAGACTTGGAAATCTAGGGTTTTGTAGATTTCATGAATAATGGATTTTGGGGAAGAAACTGATGTATATTGTTATAAATTCATGGGGGAAAGATTTAATAGAATGATTATAGTGATTTGGCATGAGAAATTATGAATTTTACAAAATTAGGGTTTAGTGAAAAGTGAAATTTGGGGATTTTGTGTTTTATGTGTAATTATAATGAGAAAATGGATTAAAACATAGATTATGATTGTTTAAGACCTGTTTAAAGGTACAAAAGTTGATTTTAGACTATGACCTAATGGGATCTAAAAAGGAGTTTGTGTAAGAGCTATGTGAGCCATGAATTGGCTGACTTTAAAACTTAATTAAGTTGCTTTCATGTTGTTTAAGTGTTAAGCATGTCATATATAATATAAATGTTGGAAGAAAAGAAGTTCCTTGTAATATGTTAGTGAGAAACCCTAATGTAATCAGTGTTAATTACCTGTTTGATGATATCTTTCCATGTGGAAAGTGATGTAATTGTTATAACCTAAAAGGTGTTAATATAGTGTATTTGAATATATAATTACAATGATTACAGAATATGGTTAATGTAATTCAATGATATCATATGATTATGAGCATGAGTAAATGGAAATCACTATTTGTATAGAACAACAGAGCATGGGGAAGAGCTAGAGAATTCAAAGAGTCATGGAAGTTGGTGAATCGTAAGGTAAGTAGACTTTGACTACTGAATGCATGGATGGGATATAACATATCCCATTATTTATTTCTGGTCATGTACGTGTTGTTTAGGGATTTGGAATATCCCGACATTTCTAAAAGTTAATGGTTTATGAATAGGATGGATAGTGAGTATTCCTTGAATGGTAATGATCAATAGATGCTATGATATGAATGGGTGATAGTTGGGATACAAAGTATCCCATGTTTCATGTATAGCAATATTTATTCTTGTGTATGGATGCCTAAATGAAAGGGATAAAGATTATCCCAACAATGTGCATAAATTGATAATTAAGATAGCTTGTAATGCTTGTTTGGATGATGGTAGCAAAGATCCCCTTGTGTAGAGTAAGTTGATATATTTTAGATGGCATGAATGTATGGTTTGTTGATTGCTGGAGTTAAGATTATTTTGTGATTTAAATATTATATGTGATAAATGAATGAACTTATATTATTGGAATGAAAAGCATTTCGTGAGTTGGATGTGACATAAGGGTAGGAGGTTATGCCTAAATGGCACATTTATGAGGTTGTGCCTAAATGGCATAGGTATGGTATGAGGTGCCTGCATGGCATTATATAATTCAATAATGATATAACTTGTGATATTATACGCCCGAATGGCGAAGGTGGTTTGTATTGGTACAAATTGATGAATGTTGTGTTTTACATCTTAGAATGAGATGTATGCATTGTATTCATGTGTATGGTTCCTGAGCCTTATGATGGTATATATATATGGTTGAGTACATAGTTATAATTAATACATATTCTAGATTAGAACATGTGACTTGTGATTAATTATTGTTTTTATATTTTTCCCTACTTACTGAGTTGCCCATACTCATACCTTCTTATTCTATGTTTTTAGCTAACAAGACAAGTAAAGAATTCCAATTGTGGGTTGGAACAGAGGAGCAGGAGTTGAAGATATTTTATTATGGTATGACATACAGGGATTGTATTACCATAATATAATTGTATGATTGTATTTAAGAGATTTTAAATTACTTCAAATGTAGTGTAATGATAAGCATTTGGGCATTTCATAGTCATTCAAGTATAACACTATGAGTGGATTTGTATTAATCTAGTGAGATGTATTGCCATCATGATACAGTTTTGGTATTGTGCTGGTAGCAGTGTGTGTGAGTGTAAATTTATGATTAGTGTTGTTATTGTGTGATTATTTTGTGATTATGAAAATTTGTACAAGTATATATTAATGTATGCACAGGTTTATATGCTTATATTTTAAGGCAGACTCTGCTGGATTTTGGTAGAGATTTCCCTTAGAAATAGGGAAATAGTGAAATACATAGACCCCATGGTGGGGTGTGACAGAATGGTATCAGAGCCAGTGACTTATTTGTGTGATAAGTCCTACTAATCTGGGTGATAGCATTAAGTTCCGAGACCATGATAGCAATGGCAATTGGAGATAGGAAATGACATGCCGAATATGAATTGATGAACTAATAAGTAATGTGGGAGAACAATAGCTTAAAAGCAATAAGGAGTGAGGAAAAGATAGGAAGGGCATGTGAATAGTTATAATATTGCATCAAGAATATTAATATGGAAGGAAGATGTTAGTGTTGTAATAGCACAAGTATGATAGTATTGTGATAGCACTAGTATGACTGAAATGAATATTTACATTGGTAACATATAGCTGTAATGATTTGAGTTGCGTAGTGAAGCTTAGTGGTGCCTATATGCACACCTAACTAGCACATTTGTTTCATAGTGTCTATGAATATGAAATTGAAATGATGCAGCTATGAAGTTTCATGAGTGGCATGTGTGCCATGATTATGTGAATCTTAGTGATCAATTGAATAAATGTGATGTGTTGTGGTATAATGTGATGTGTCGTGGCATGAACCCTAGAGGTATATCTGGGTGAATAGCTTGTTGTATATGTTTTCTTGAGCTATTCAAAACTAAATGAATTATTTAATTAGTTGTATATCATGAATTTTGATTGTTCTAAAATATGATAGGCTTGGAAAGGCTTGAATACCTTGGTGGCATAGACACCATGATGGCATGGATGTAATGGAAATTGACACCCGTGGGGTCTAGGCATACATTAATGGCATAGTATTTGATGTTTTGTATTATAAGTATGGAAGCATAATCTAATTGAATGTTGTTAATGATGGCTTATATATGCATTTCTATTGGAATGAATTGTTATGTGTATTATGATTAAAAATGATGAAATTAAGCATTTCTGTGTGTTGAATGATGTAATTGAATTGGATTATGATTAGAATGATGAAATTATGTAATGTTATGCATTGAATTTGGCTAATTTGTATAATGTGTCGTGGATATTCTATTTCATAGCATTTCATCATTAATTATGATGTACATGACCAAATTATGGCTATGCTTTTGTGTTATGTGAAATGGAGGATATTTAGATGAAAGAAGGATCCCCGAATGGAATGGTTGAAAAGGCCTGCTTGACCTAGATTAGATAGGAGACATATGATGTGTAATGGCCTGAATGGCCGGATATGATACGCCTGATTGGCGGGAGGGCCCAAATTGCCAAATTGAATGTGCCTGGTTAGCATGATGGCCCGAATGGCCAGATTGGATGCCTTAAAGGCATGACCTTCATGGCTGAAGATGATATAGAGGCCTAGATGGCCTAGGGCTTGGCATGGATGCTTGGATAGCCTAGACATGATGTGACATCTGTGTAGGGTGGAGGCCTAAATAGCCTATGGATTGGTTGTGATAAGTGGATAGTCCATTAGACTTGACATCCATTTAAGATGAGGCCTGTGTATGGCCTAGGGCTTAGCTATACTACTTAGATGACCCGGTATGATGTCACACCCATATAAAGTGGAGGCTTAGATGGCTTGATATTGAGACACCTAGTTGGTGTGGTGAATTAGAGGGTCTGGATTAATTATGATTGGCCCTATATTATTATGATTTGGTTAATAATTGAATATTGAAGCTGAATAGCCTAGATTGTGATAAATTATATATTATGAGTATTGTACTGAGTTGTTACAGTCTCTGATATGACTGCAAAGTGCTAATTAGAGTACCAAGAAAGTTGTCATGGACCTAGAAGGCTTCATTGTAAGGGATACAAGGAGAGACCAATGTGCATCATAGTGTGGCTAGAAATGTTAAAGCCTTGATAAGAAGGCTGAAATGAAATTGATAATAATATAAAAGAATGAAAATGCCTAATGATAAGGCACTTTGAGAACGTTGTTTTTTGTTATATTGATAATGAGATTACATATGAACCTAGGCTAAAAGAAACCTCCTTAAGCATAAGACTACAGTTATAATTACCATGAAACCGGGTATGATTGTTTAATACAAAATCAAAGTATGATTCCAAAAGCCTGTCCCTATATTGATGAAACTGATTGTTTTGACACTTCGAGACCTTGGATGTGGAAATGTGAAAGAGTACATGTTTCTTGAAAAATCAAGTGATATCATCAAAAACTTATAACATTGTATGGTGGAATGGATGTATTGAATGTAAATTAAGAAGGAATTTCTATCAAAAGTTGTTTCTATGTAGTTGAAACCAATATTTAGCTTATACATAGCATTGGTTATTAGGCTATAAGTTGTATTATAAATGTTTTGTGAAGCAACTTTGAGGAAAGTATAACAACAATAGTTTATGTTAATAATGGCCTAATCATCTCCTACTCAAGGTTGAGTTGAACCATTAAAGAAACTCTAAGCAGGATTATGCTGTGAACTTAAAATGAATCCTGTAGTAGTTGTGATTTATAGATTCATGTTGCAATTCATGATTATGTGATAGGCATTTCTAGTGTAGGATCTTTAAACTAAGAAGAAAATTATGGAATTATAAAGTTTGAAGTGGAAAGGAAGTGCATTGATAGGTAAGCATGTTTACTTTATCTAAGTAATTGAGCCAAGTTTTAATTGAACTCTATATATGGATACACTTTGGGCACTATATGGTAATTGTCTATGGGGTGTTGAATCATGTTGTTTTCATGCTTAAGTTATGTGAAGTATGTTAGATATGATTTAAAATGAAGTTAAATGACTTAATTGCACTTAGCAAATAAAGTAGCATAACATATGAAAATAGGGTAGAAAACAAAAGTGCATAAGGGAGATAGCAAGCTTAATGCTGCCACATCCAATCTAGATGTCGCGACACTCAATTTTAATGTCACAGCGTAAAAACAAATTCTATAGCACTTGTATGCAGAATGGACATAAAGGGTTGGATGTCGCGATGCTCAATTAATTGTGAATAGTAAATTGTAGGGAAAAAGTTGAATGTTGTGGCATCTGATTTGCTATGAACAATAAATTTTCCTTTTTTATATTTTGCTTATTTTGTCAACTTGACCATATTTATGAGATTTATGCTATTTAGAAGGTATGCTTTGTTGTAATATCATGGAAAAACATTAGAAATATAATGAAAACACAAGCAGGATCATATTAGGATAACCATTAGAATGGGATATGAAATTATTAAATCAGATAGATGTACTTAGGCTTGATGATTTAATTGAGTATGAAATCAAATGTAGTTATTTGATTTATAAATGAATGCTTGTTTAGATAATGGATATAGGTAATGAAGGTTTGGATTCCTAGCAAAAATACCATTATGTGTATTGAGTTTGTATGTCTGTCAGGATGACTCTTTTGGATATTATGATTTTGCCCATGAAGGGGTGATGTTTGATTATGCCACCTATAATGGCAAAGAGGCTAATTCTGGCCTGTGTGCAACTCCCCTTATTACATAATGGGTATGAATGGAAAATCCACAACCCTAGGTTACAATGAAGGTGAGAAATCATGGTCGCAATGAAGGTGAGAAATCATGGCCTAGGTGGACCACATGGTCATGATTCTCGCAACAGTCAAAATTGGGTTGCAGAGATAAGCTGAACTACAACAATATAGTAAGAAAGTGGAGTTCACTTTGATGTGGCTGAGTGTAACACCTGTGGTGTTTAAAATCTACTCATGTGGAAATGGGTAAAGTTTGTTCTATGAATTCGATAAATTTCACTAATTTGAGTTATATAAAGTCAATGAGAAGAAAAAGAACTAAAATGGTGAATTTGAAAAATAATATATTTATGATCAATGTGAATGGCCTAAGATATTTATTATCTGTATTGTAATGTGTGTGAAGCATCAGTTTGAGTATTGATGCAACTTGGAATGAAAATGGCATATGGAGTCACTTATAGTAGAAATTTTGATTAAAAAGAACTGAATAGGTGATTTTTGGCAGTTGACTTCAAATGAGGTGGAAAATAGTATGAAAATGTCCCATTTAATGTATATGATATGTATAAGGTGATAGTTATGATGTTTAAAGCATTTAATGGGAGATGAGGCTATTGATGATTTTGTTTAAGTACAAATTCGTAAATTGAATAGCTTATTGCAATGGACAAGTTATTATTTGGATTTGGGGTAAGAAATAATTTCTTAAATGAGTATTTAGGGATTATTTTGCATGAAATTAATCAAAAATGAAATTATTAAAATTTTAGTGATGATAGATGAGAGAAAAGTGGAAAATTTAGAAGAAAACTAAAGCGGCACAAGTGTGTATTATAAAAATGCTGAATTTAAAAAAGGAGTCATTGTGATTGATTTTTGACATGGATAATGGACTATTTTAAAAATATGTCCAAGATAAAAGTTGTAGATCATGAAATTATCTATCCAATGGAAGAAAATTCACTCAATTATGATGTCATATGTCAAAGTGATGACTAATATACCGAAGCTATTCCAAATGATGAAAAAATAATGATATGAACGAGATGGGTCAAATTTATTGAAATTTAGATATGTTTGCGGATATATTTGGAAACATTTGTTAACATAAAATTTGTATACTTGAAGTTATCCTTCTAATTCCTTAAAATTTCGGTCATTTGGACATCATATCCAAAAGTTATACTCAAAATACTATCACTATGTCGGACAGAAAGAGCTTGCTTCGGCAAGGCTTTTTTCTATCGCAACAAGCCTCTAGAAAACACATTTTTTGGCATCCAGTAGGACCTTGCCATAGCAAGACTTTTTCTTACCAAGGCAAAGTAATTTTGTACCATGGTAAGGATTCCAAAAATGCATTTTTTGGCCATCGAGCAAGTCCTTGCAATGACAAGGGTTCTGTAGCATGTCGAAGTACTCAAAAATTCTAATTTTTTAAGGTTGAAACCCATCCCATTTTCCATTTATTCCATCCCATTTTTTTCTTTTTCCTACCCTAGCTTTGTAACCCCAAATTCATGGCATTTGAACTTGGGAAATTCTTTTTTCTAGATAAATTATCACTCAAGCATGCCTCTTGATTTGGGTTTCAATGATTTGGATGGTGGAAAATAGAAAAAGATCTGATTTCTTGCAATTGGAAGAGGCTAATGGTATCTTTCAGCATGGATTCTCATTCATGAATGGAAGACACACATATATTGCATAGTAAGTTATTTTTATTAACTAAATTTCTATTTTTTGCTTAGCTAGGGTTTTGTAAATTCCATGAATAATAATTTTTAGGGGAAATTTCATGGTGTATGTTGTATTAAACATGGGTGAATTATTTAATAAGTTAATTTTAATAATTTAAACATGAAAATTCATGAATTTAGCCTTGCTAGGGTTTTTACCCATTTATGAACAATAACTATTTGGGGGAAATGCTGGGATTGTGTTGTCAAATCATAGGAAAAATGAATTATTCATATTTAATGATATTGTAAAACTTAATTAGACATGGAAATTTATAATTTTGGTAAGTTAGAATTTTGGAAGATTCATGAATAGTCAAATTTGAGATATCGAGATGAAATTGATAATGGATTCATAAGAGAAAATGATTAATGCATGAAGCATAATGTTTTGTTATGTGTTTGGGATGTTGAGAGTGAACAATCTAATTTTTAAAGAGAATCTAAATAAGGTAAAAAGAATTTCTTGTGTATAGCATCATTAGGCAGTTAAGTTATTGAATTAAGGGCAAATCAACTTGTGATTTGGACTTAATCACTTGTTCATTGAATAGTATAGTCATCACATGTTAATAAATGTAGAATTCCTTTTTATTTATTATGAATCCTTATGAATTAATCAATGCTTATATCTTGTTTTATAAAAAGCTTTCATGAGGAATTGATGTATTAAACGAAGGGTTATTGACTTGGCAAGCCTAGATCAAGAATTGAAGTTGATTAACATTGTACATGGATGATATGGATAGGTTGAAGCATATGAGAAATTGATAATTGGACTTGAATTAGTCTACTAAATTTTATCTTAGTATTAAGAGCATAATTAAATGGAATTACAATATATGTTATGCAAGTAGGGCCTGTGAGGGATGATTGGATAGGAAGTTATGCAATCTAAGGAGCTATGGCATTGAACTTTCTTAAAGTAAGTAGGCTCTTTCTTTTGGCTATAAGAAATATTACATTTGTTTAACTGGGCATTTGTGTTTTGGTTGGGGATAGTGCATATCCCATATTTCTTCATTTTTGAAATGTATTTGGTTCGAATACTTAATGTTTTGTTTATGGAAAGGTTATTTGATTGTTGAGGAATAGTGAAATGATTTGTGGAAATGATATTATGATTTGTAGAAATTGATGAAGTTCATATGTTTATTTGAAGTATATTGGCATAATTGAATGTATTCATTTGAGATTGAATTGATAATGTAAATGAGGTTTTCATGAGTATAGATTTTGATTATTTGGATATGAAATGATGTGTTGGTTATGAACATGTTATTTTAGTTCATTATTATTTTTGAATCATGCCTGCTTACTGAGTTGCCTAAACTCATGCCTTCTTATTTATATATTTAGCTTGCAAGTCAAGTAAAAAATTCCAATTGTGAGTTGGAACTAAGAAGTAGAATTTGGAGATAATTAAATTTTGATATAATGAGTTGAAATTGAAAATTTTAAGTGTATGTTTGTATTCATGAGATCTCAAATGATGTATAAGTGGTGTAAAGGCATGTATTAGTGAATTATTTATCATATTGTAAATAAAATTGTATAATTAGAAAGATGTGGAGTGGCATCATGATTCACCTAGGTCTTGGGCTGTGGGAGTATGGGCATGTATATTTTAGGATTAATATCATTGTTTTAATTTATTTGATAAATATTGTATAGGTTTGAATGAATGAAATTCAGAGGAGGCTCTACCAGATTTTTGGGCAGAGAACCCCACCCTAAAAATGGCCATGTCAAGGTGAAAATATAGTGTAAAATGATAGGTCGCGCATCGGAAGGCGGGGCATGACAGAATGGTATCAGAGCCTAAGACTTATCTATGCACTATGTGTAGACTCTAAGTGATAAACCTAGGATCATAATGGTTATGAGATATTAAAAACAGAGATAGGAAATGACATGGCTAAGGATAAGTTGATCATGATTTGAGAACATGGGAGAACATTAGTTATGGGTAATAGGAAGGCGTGAGAAAGAAAATAAAGGTCAAGTAAATGATAATTATGTAATGATATGATCATGTGTAATTGGTATGAATGAAATATGATATTTATAGAAGATGAATTTTGAAATGACTATAGAAGTATTGTAATAGAATAAGCATGATTGAAATGAGTAATTATATTGATGACAACTATAGGTTATGATTAGAGTGGCATAGAGAAGTGTGGTGATGGTGTAGGGAAGCATAATTAGATGTTTACATATTTTGGATATTAAACTAGTTTTAATTTTGTTTATTAGATTGAATTGTAATGGAATCAACTATATGAACCCTTATGGGGTATTTGATGAATTCAACTTGAGATGGTATGATATAATACGATTTCCAAATGTTTATCTGTGTTTTGTTGGATTATAGATTTAATTCATAAATGAATAAATGTTGAAATGAATTATATGTTAGACACTTTGTAGATTCCTTGACGAAGTTCTAATTGAAAACATAGTTTGTGAATAAATAACTTTGCTTGTGGGCATGTTGAGTTGAATAAATTGTTATGTGGGCCATGATGGTGTTAATTGACATTGGGTTTCAATAAGGTTGAATTGGATTGTGTTTATTGAAATTATGTTTTGTTTTAATGGATAATTTTTTTTGTGAACATTTAATTTAAATAAATGATTGGATAGGGATAGTGGCTATACTATTTGTTAACTATTTGGGCTATTATAAAGTGTTGATGTTATGAATTGGGATGGATAAAAGTAGAAATTGTTTCGGAGGTTATTCATCTGGCCATTTGTGGAATTGCCATGTTATGAGGATACTGAGTTATATGATAAAATGATGTGAATTGTGATAAAGGAATTTATGTATTCCTTCATGTGATGGACATTAAATGTTGCAAGAAATTGAGACATGCTTTGATAATGTTTGAGAATGTAAAGCATGCTTGGATTGGAAATGAGAATAAAATGTATGCTTAACTTTTGATCTAGATCTTGACATCAATTGCTTGGAATTGAATTTGGAATCGATATCATTTGTTTGAATTTAACTTTGGATGCTTACTAGAATGGTATTTCTATGAAATTGGGTTGGCTATTTGATTGAGGTGTGGAAAATTGGTTAATTGATTAAGGCTTGGATAATTGACGATTTGATTATGACTTGGATGCATGACTAAGGTGCATGCTCAGAATAGTATGCCTCTTAAAATAGAATTGATATGTAGTAAGGATGCCTAGAAGAATATTGTAAGGCCCTGAAAAATTTTACAAATGCAAATTTTTGCTATTGTAAAGTTTTGGTAACTTTTGCCGGGTCGATAGG
>JAYJMB010067476.1:0-50436 GCA_036873735.1 Pouteria campechiana
GCGCCACGTCAGCGGCCGGCCGGACAGCCGTCGTCGCTCGCCGGAGTTGGTCAGGCCGACTCGTCGGCCGCCGTGCGCGGGCGGAACCCCGCCGTCGCTGCGCCGGTCGCGTTGTGTCGGAGCCGTCTTCATCAGCGTCGGAATCTTCTTCGTCGGCAGCGGCGTGTGGGCGGAGAAACCCATCGTCGCCCGCCGGAACGAGCAGGCAGGCGCGCCGGACGCGCCGTCGCGTGTGCGGAGCTCGCCATCGCTCGCCGTTCGCTCGCCACCAGCGTCGGAATCTTCTTCGTCGGCAGCGGCGTGTGGGCGGAGAACCCATCGTCTCCCTGCTCGTCGGCCGCTACGTGTGGGGCGGAAAACTCATTGTCGCCCTGCTCGTCGGCTGGCGGGCAGCAGCAGGGGCATTTTGGCCGGGATGCACGAGTTCGGTCTGTCCGAACCCATCAGACGGTGCACGCACGGCAGCGCGTCGACGGCAGGCGGCGGCGCGTGTCGTCGACAGACGGCGACGGCGAGATGGCTGGCGGCGACGCACGGCGGCGGCTGCAGGCGGCAGCCATGGCTGGCGGCGACGCACGGCGGCAGGAGGAAGAAGGGAAGGGGGAAACCCTAACCCTAGAAATCTTGAATGGACGGCCAGAAACATATGAGATGTTTTGGGGTCCGTAGATGTCAGATTTTGATGATCTTATAGTCGTTTTCCACATTTTCCAACGTTCTGGATTCGATGAACGGATCAGATTTTTCAAAAGATGACCAGATCATGAGATTTTGTGTGGATCAGATTTAAAGGGCTTAGATTTTATCCCTTAAACGATCAGATTGGTCCTTTTGATTTTCCATACCCAACACTATGCAGAGAAGGGGGGCTTTTGGATTCTATCATGATAGAGATTGACAATTGGGAGGGATCCCTGGGACTCTACAATGAGGGATTTCTAGGATATTACAACATTAACATTGACAAGGAAAGCAAAGATGAAGCTGCCATAGCTAGATAATACAACATTCAAGAGAGGGCATGATGGAATTTTCCATCCGAAAGTTGTCACGGTAGGGTTGGGTTTTTAGAGAGGGATTTAGGGAGACAACATCCTCTTCAAGGTAGATTTCTGGAGAGGAAGAAGCGTAGGGTTGGGTTTTGGGTATGAAGTATCGAGAAGAAGAGAGGGGAAAACCTACTTGCTGTTGCTTGCATGAAAATTTATGTTGCTGCCCCTCTACTTCTCTCTCAATCTAAGCCATCTATTACTAATGTACGGTGGATGACCACATTTGTAAATTGATGGAGACTACAAACATGTGTATTATATCTTTTCTCATTGCACAATATTCACTTGGTGCTGCAATGATTGTTGTTTGAACTTGACAATATTTCAAACATAAAATAACTTAATAATTTTCATTTCAAGAATGGAAATTTTTATTGATAACAGGAAAAATAAGATTTGTTATTTAAGTAATTTTGCAAAAAAAAAATGAATTGAGTTAGAAATTCATAGAGCATTTTGGTGAATACAAATAATATGCTACATCATCTTAATTATTTAATACTAGTATTTGGGTCATTCCCAAAAGGAACGCTAATGTAGCTCTTGAGTAATCCCAAGTAAAAGATCCTGTAAGACAAAGAAAACATTAGAGGGCATCAAGGGTGGTCTCAGCTCAGGCACTCCAATGCTCAAGTTGGTTAGGGACCTTAATAGGGGGTGTAAATAATAAAGAAAGAGCTTAAAGAGTTCTCTTAAGAGAGTGCATACTTGATGTACTTATAATTGAGTATGAGGGATATACATAGGGATGTATGCAATTCGTATATAGGCGAGATGAGGATTCCAGAAGAATACTCATCCCTAGTCCTTATCTCACGGGATTGCGTAGTGGCTAAAAGAGGTATCCCATCTGTATTCTGATCTTACGTGACATGGTGCTAACTAGATAATTGGGTATCTATGTTAGAAATTTCTAACACATGTCCCCTCCCTCAAGGAAACATGGTGAAACTCGTATTCTAATTTGCTTGATTTTCTGTGCATGCTTTTCTGTGAATGACACTTCTAGAATTCAATGCTTAAGCTTCGGAGCTATATATAGACTTCTTTTTAATGGCTTTCACTCTTTGCCACCTTTATTTATGCTTAATTTTTCACCTTTGTTTTTAGCTCTTTTGACCCAATTTTTTCTTTTGGGAGTATAACTTGACGACTCTTTCTCCTGAGTGCACGTCCTTCATCTCTCTCTTGGGAGCGCATACTTTGACTCTCACTTATGAGCTAAAATTTGACGGCTCTCTTCTGGGAGCACGTCATTTGGCTCTCTCATAGTAGCAAAACCCGATGAGCCTCTTTTTGGAGCACATCCTTCGACTCTCTCTTAAGATTCGAAACTTGATACCTCTTTCTTGGGAGCTAGAACTTGGCGACTCTTTCATGAGATTGCATCCTTGGGCTCTCTCATGGGAGCCAAAACTTGATGGCTCTATCCTAAGAGAGCATCCTTCGGCTCTCTCCTTGGAGTTGGAATTTGATGACTCTTTTCTGGGAACCAAAACTTGATGGCTTTCTCTTAGGAATGTGACATTTAGTTCTCTCATTGGAGCTAGAACTTGATGGCTCTATCCTGAGAGCACATCCTTTGGCTCTCTCTTGGGAACTAAAACTTGATGGGCCTCTCTTAGGAGTCAGAACCTGATGACTCTATCTTGGGAGCGCGTCCTTTGGCTTTCTCCTGAGAGCTAGAACTTGATAGCTCTTTCCTGGGAGTTGAAACTGCAGATTCCCATAGTATGACTTAATCCATGGGGGGAAGGGTGAATTGGGTATATCAAAATTCATTGCTTAATCTCTATTGAAACATTCCCCTCTTTTTGTGATTATGTGTGATGCATTATAAGATAAATAATAAAATAGTAAAGTGTATGAAGGATAAAATGAATAAGCAAACACATATACACACATAAACAATACGATTTTTATAGTGGTTCAAGAACCTCATTCCTGCATCCACTCTTCTAAGAGCACACACTCATTGCGCCTTGGATTTCACTATATCCCATATAATGAAAATACAAAAGTGCTCCCAGTACTCTTCTAAATTCCAACTCTAGAGGGCATAAACAATGTTTCCAACACTCTTTTGGATTCCAACTCCAGGAAGCATAAATATAGTGCTCTCAATATTTCTGTTTTTCATGAGCTCACCAGGAAACTCACTAGTTTTGAAGATCATTAACAAACATATTATTTTTTTAGAGCTTACCAATAAATCTTTGGTTTCAAGTTTACCAAAAAACTTACACACTTTTACATGATGTTTCACTCAAGCACATGGGAAGATTTGATCTCGTTACGGCTCTATGTAATGTAAAGATCTTCTCATAATGTAAACTTAATAGCCATAAGGATATGCAGTTTAAGCTCTTAAAAGGTAGATGACAATTTAAGGTCTTAGCCATGGCTGAAAAGATTTGCATAAAATTAAACTCATAGGTAAAATATTCTTTCACCACCTGAATCATTCCACCTTTTCTCTTTAAATAGCTTTTTCATAATTTCGACCATTAGAGAAAATGAGATCCATTAAATGCAAAAATGAGAGTAGCAATGAATGAATAAGACTATTGAGATTTCTACTATTGGAATCTATGCCTTTCTGATTTGTCTACAGATACTGCATCGCTATTCTTTTATAGAGAGCAAGATAAGTTATTGCTAAAATATCTTTTCTCATTTTCACTTGACACAACTTCAAAACTTGCAGCACTGCTTGTTACCAGAAATGGTGATTAAAAAGAGTCTACATAATGAAAGCACAGATGCAGTTGCCATTTAGTTGCAGGTTACGTAAATTAATTTTCCTCTAATAAGTAACAGTCTCTCTTTGTTTGGGTTTATCCGTCATAAGTTATAGATGAATTTTCCTATTAGTTTGTTTGTCAGTTGAGCCTTTGTAAGAGTGATTTATCTATTGTTAAATAACAGATGAATTTTAGCACCATAGATAAAGTCAAACTGATCAATAGATAAATTCTACTTTATCTGCATGAATTCCTCTAGAAGATTTGTTTGTTAGTCATTTCCTTTGTAAATGTACTTTATCTGTTGTAAATAATAGATGAATTCTGGGGTAATGCAGACAAAGTTGAACTGGTTGATAGACAAACTCTCATTTGTTTGCATGAACAGATGAAGTTGTGATGTTCTTCTTTTGTTCTACATTTTTCTATTGGAGGTAATGGATAAATTTTGCTTTATCTTTCTCAAACATACAACGTGTGGCATTTATATAATGTAAGCAATAGATGAACTTTGCTTTTCTTTGTCTTAGATGAATTACTATGCACTTCGTCTATAGGTTTGTCTATTGTAAGTTGCCGACAAATGTGCCTTTATCTATTGAAGTTTATTTATTTAAGCTACTACTTTATCTGTGCAGCTTCATCTATCCTCATTGTGCAATTTCTACTTTGTCTTCTACTTTGTATATAGTAAGTAACAGGTGAATTTAATCCTGTAGACAAAGTCAAGTACCTCATTTGTTCCAAATTCTTCGAGTAGTAGATAGAACTCGTATCTGCAATTTCTTGCTTTCTTCGTTCTTGATTTATCTGTCCTAAATTAGTTGAAGTTACACTTCTTTATCTATTCATCTTGCCTTGTTATCCTCAGATAAATCTATTCTTCTAATTTTGTTGGTTAGACAAAGTTTTTTTTGCTTTGTGCATGATTTTCTGGGCGACTATTTCTTCTTTTTTCATTTGTCTGAGTGCTTGATGAGATTACTTTTTCTTACTTTGTCTCAGACAATTTTTGTCTTGTTAGTGTAGATAGTTTAAATTTCTTAAACAACTTTATGCTCTTTCACTATGACTACATCTTCAACTACTTTTGTTTTGCATCTGTCTGTAGAAGTTTCTCTTTGAGGTTAATAAACAAAGTAGCCTTCTTATATCTGATCTTCAAAGTCTTGTTTTCTTCCATTGCATTTGTCCATAAAAGTTTTTTCTCAGACAATGCAACCTCTCTTATTGTTTGTCTTCAAAGCCTCTGCTTTCTTCTTCTTTTTCTTCCATGACCTTCAGCAGTTTGATCCGTTTGGAACATAGCAGATAGTTGTAACAATTAGTTACAGATAATTATGATCCTATACTTAGAAGTTTTCTGCACTTGCTATATTGTTAGCTTTCATATATATTATTTAATTAGAATGTATTTTATCCCCATGGTGATTTTAACATGTTGTAGAGCAAGAATAATATACATCTCTATTTAAGTACATAATGTAAAAGCTTAAGTGAATATGATACAAAATATGATTCAACAAATTAACACGTTAATGAATGATAACTTAAGATTAAGCTCACCATAAAGTAAAAGATGTATGCTTGCATAGTTAAATATTTATGATTATGTATTCATATTAATTAATGTTTATGCATATCACTGTCAGGGATTTAAGCATATATAACTGTTAAGGATTTAAGCATATATATTATCTTTTCTTATCATAAGTTTTGTTATTATCAAAATCATATATAATAATCCTAACAGAAACCTAGCGGCTCTCTCCTGGGAGCCGAAACTTGATGGCTCTCTTCTTGGAGCATGTTCTTTGGCTCTGCCATAGGAGCCAAAACTTGACGACTCTATCTTAGGAGTGCATCTTTCAACTCTTTCTTGGGAGCTGGAAATTGATGGTGTTCTCTTAGGAGCTCATCCTTCGGCTCTTTAATAGGAGCCAAAACTCGATGATACTCTCTTACGAGCACATCCTTCAGCTCTCTCATGGGAGCCAAAATTTGAAGGTTCTATCCTGGGAACATGTCTTTCAGCTCTCTCTTAGGAGCTAAAAATAACACTCTCCTGGGAATCCATCTTTCGACTCTCTCCTAGGAGCTGGAACTAGATAGCTCTTTCTTGGGAGTGCGTCCTTTAGCTCTCTCATGAGAGCCAAAACCCGACAGCTCTCTCTTAGGAGTGCATCTTAACTCTCTTTTGAGAGCCAAAACTTGACAGTTCTTTCTTGGGAGCCAGAATTTAATAGCTCTCTCCTGAGAGCATGTCCTTGGGCTCTCTCATGGGAGTTAGAAATTGACGGCTCTCTCGTGGGAGTGCATTCTTCAGCTCTCTTCTAGGAGCTAAAACGTGATGACTTTATCTTGGTAGTATGTCCTTCGGTAGTCTCCTGGTAGCCGGAACCTGGTGCCTCTCTCCTGGGAGTGTATTCTTTATCTCTCTTTTGGGAGCCAGAACTTGACAGCTCTCTCATTGGAGAGCATCCTTTGGCTCTCTCATGGGATCCATAACTTGAAGACTCTATCCTGGGAGCATGTGTTGAGTCCTATAGGATGACTTAACCCAAGAGATGAGGCGTGAATTAGGTTTATAAAATTTTCTTGCTCAACCCCTGTAACATTAATTTTCCTCTTTTGGTGCTTATATGATATGTAATATAAAATAGATAATGAAGTAATAAAGTGCAAGGAAGGTAAAGTAATCAAAAATAGCCTACACATAAACAGCAATATTTTTATAGTAGTTTGGGCAATCATTTGCTCTACTCTTTTAAGAGCATACTCTCCTTATATCTTAGGTTTAACTATCTCATATAATAGAAATACAATAGTACTTCCAGCATTCTTCTAGATTCTAACTCTATGAGACATAAACTAGTGGTCCCAGTACTCTTCTAGATTTCAACTTTATGGGACATACGCCTGTGCACTCAACACTCTTCTAGATTCTAACTCTGGGAGGTGTAAACCAATACTTTCAATACTCTTCTAAATTCTTGCTTTAGGAGACATAAACAAAGTAGCTCTTGTCTACACTCAAACATCACAGCTCTTTTTTAGCTTGGTCTAAATTACTAACTCAAGGTAATCACAGAAAAATAGATAGAGAAGTTTAAAGTACACTTTTGTAGATTTTTCAATAAAACATTGGGGAAGACTTGATCATTTGAGTGGTTCACTGTGTTGCAGCAGTTCTTCCCTTAATGTATGAAAAAAGAGGCCTTGAAGATTTGGGAAGTTGAAGATCTTGAATGAATGAAGAAGGTTTAAGCTCTTTGGCCTTTCATTGTTTGAGGATGAGAAGGCTAAAGTTCAAGAAAATCTTTAATATGAATTCCAAAACCTCCTTAAATGTTCCTTAGCATCTCCTTAAATAGCTTTCAAAAACTTGACTATTGGAGAACATGTGTTTCTTTGAATGTAGAAAATAGAGGTTGGTGAGTAGCTTCTAATGAAGAAGAAAATTAAGGTTTTCTTCATTGGAATGCGTTGTCTTCTGATTAGTTCTTAACTGTTGAAAAGTCTGTAACTTCATTCTTGATAAAAAAGGAAATGATTGCTCAAAAATAGAAAGTTTTCTATAGAGCATTAAATTTTTGAACCATTTGAAAATAACTATTTTTACTGTAGCAAGTTACTTTAGCATTCGCAGAGATGACACTTTATTCGAAGTTAATTTTTGGATAAATTAGTTGCCCAAAAGTTTGTTCGACGGTTACTGTAGCAGTATTACTATAACACTTACAGAGACAACACTTTGTCCGAAGTTTGTTTCAGACAAATTTGCCTGCCCAAATAATTTATCCAAAGGTTAATGTAGTTCTGTTACTATAGCAATTTATTGCATCTATTCATAATAGCAAATCACTGTAGTAATCGTGAATAACTTTGTTTGAAGTTAAATTGGGATAAATCCTTCTTGCTAAGCATTTGTCCGAAGATAGTTACTTTGTCTGACATTATAGCAATTTTACAGTAACGGTATTGTACCACTTTACTGTAGCAGCTACTGTAACTAAGCTTTATCCAAAGCTTATTGCAGCATAGCTTTATTCGACACTATAGTAGCTACTATAGCAAAATCACTGTAGTAGCGCTCCTCAACTAAAAAATTTATGCACTTTTGCTATTGTGTTAATTTGATATTTTTCATTATAATATAATTATCCATATAAGATTTGCATAAGTTGTAAAGCATAGATATGTACTTTAAATCATGATTATATATATAAGCTCATTTAAGCACACATTCCTTTTCATTAAAAAAGATAACTCTTTTGAGGGATATTAGCATATGATCCAAGGCATTACAAAATGATAAACAAAGTTGAAAATAATATGAATCAAGATGATTTTCTCTTTTTCTAAAGGATTTAGACTTATATTAAGATTTATATGCATACATAAATAATATCCTTATAAAGTACATACATTTCAGGCATATCTTTCTACATTTCAAGCTTTCTATACTAGAAGCATCATTAATATAAATTAAGTCTTAAGGCAAGTTTTATTGTCATTAAAATTATACAATAATCCTAACAAAGCGTCTTTTGGCTCTCTCCTGAGAGTCGAAACTTGACAACCCCACTTCGAATGCTCCCTTTGGTTTCTTTATGTGGAATCGAGATAACTTAGAGACCCCTATTCGGGCACACCCTTTGGTTTCGTTTTGCAAAATTAAGACAACTTGGAAGCCCCTGTTTAAGCACACCCTTTAATTTCATTCTGCGGGACCAAGAATAACTTAGCGACCTCTATTCAAGCCCACTTTACAGTTCCATTCTAAGAGACCGGGATAGCTTGGCGGCCCCTGAGGCCCGCCCTTCAGCCCCTATTCAGGTGCTCCTTTAGCTTCGTTATGTGAAACAAAGATAGCTTGGCAGCCCCTGTTCAGGTACGCTTTTCAGTTCCATTTTATAAAATTAGAATAAGTTGACGGCCCCTGTTCAAGCATGCCCTTCATTTCCTTTTTGTGGATCTAGGATAGGTTGGCGGCTCTTGTTTAGGTGCACTATTCAGTTTCATTATGTGAAATTTGGATAGCTTGGGGCCTTGTTCAGGCATGCCTTCAATTCTGTTCTGCAGGACTGGGTTAGCTTGGCGACTCAACCTGTATTTTGAAGTCGTTGAAGTGGAAGCAAAAGTGGGCGCTAAAGCAGGAGCGGAATAGCCTACGTTCTAATGTCACTCGCGCATTTTGAAGTCACTGAAGCGGAAGCGTTCTGAAAACCTCGGATCGTCGGAGGTTAGGGGGAGGTTGTGAGCTTCATGCAATTCTTGGCAACGGTTCTGGCCTGCCTCTGGTAAAAAGCATTATCGTTTCTTGGCGCTGTAGCTTCCTTAAGCCAACTCAATCGGGTGATTCTAAATTTCAAAATTAGATGTAGACTAAAAATTACATAAGAATGTGTCCATGGTGACTTCTGAATCCTGGCCAACACCGTTTACTCTGCCTTGTGGGTGTCAAGAAGGTAGACAAGTAGACATGGACGGATGCTGTACATAGGTCGGCCACTTCGCCGCCTTCTCAGCAATTAAGCAGCATTAATTTCAGAAAAAGACTAAACATCATAATAGGACGAGATGCAACATTGAATACGACATTATCTCTATGTAGTCTATTTCAATAGGGAATGTAGGAGAATGAAAACAATAAATCATCAGCATCAGTGAAAACAATAAATCATCAGCATCAGTCTTGCAACTAAATATTGCCTTCAATTGGTTCCTTTTTCTCGGGCCTAATTCCTTCTAAGCACGTTGTCATCTAGCCTTGGCTAGATATTTTCAATTGATCGTCGCACTCCAAGGCGTGTAATGTTTCTTGAATGGACTAGAGAGAAGGATGTTGATAAAACTGAAATGTTTGTATGGATAAAGAAGTCCTAGAAAAAAGGGCAAGAAAGTATGCTTGCCCAAGCAAAGACTGTAGCTGACATGGTTGATTCCCTATCAAAAAGGAGAAAAAAGGTACTCCCTTCTTTGACTTCATTACCTCATAGATACTCATCGGCTCGTGAACAGGAGCAAAGATACAAGGATCTCCTATGGTTTAATCTTGGAAATTCAGATGGTGGGCGGACGGAAGCTAATCTCGTGCAAGTGATCTGATGGTCTTTTCTTGTAAGATGGGGACATCGCTGGCAAGTGGGCAACAAGAAAGTGTGGGAGAGCGAAAAGAGCTAAGCGTTTCCTACATATGGTGCCAAAGTTTGGGTAGTCCCTAAATGGAATGTTTATATGGCTCTTGTGAATATCCCACCTAGAATCCCACGAGATAAAGAAAATATTAAAGGGCATCGAGGGTAGTTCCGATGTGGGCACTTTAACGCTTTAGTTAGTAAGAAACTTTAGTAGGAAATGTGAATAGTAAAGAGAGATCTTAGAGAGTCTCTCTCAAGAGAGTACATACCTAGTATATTTATAATTGATTATGAGAAATATACACAAGATATATGCAACCGTATGCAAACGGGATAAGGATTCCTGTCTAAGAAAGGATTCCAAAAAAATATGCATCCTTAGTTCTTATCTCATAGGGCTACATAGTAATTGGAAGAAATATCTCATCTGTATTAGAATTTTATGTGGCATAGTGCCAGCTGGATAATTGAGTATTTATATTAGAGATTCCTAACAACTAGATTATAGTAATAGTGGAAACTTAAACACTGATAATAATACCCCACCTCCTGTAGCCTTCTGATACCCCACTTGAGTATTGGAGTATCTACACTAAGACTCAAGCTATTTTCAAGATATCTTTGCAGGATTTTTGAAGAATATTCAGAATAGATCTAAACAAACACGTATGATTAAAAATTTTGAACTAGCATAAATGTTTAATAATTGTTTGATGAAAGTGAAAATAAACCAAAAATTACTTTAATTTTTTATGATAAGACTATGTATTTCTTGTAATTTCAAATGTACAATTAGAATCAAAATCTTAATGTTATCAATGGATCAAGTCACTTATATACGTTCTTAATTTGTCAATTTACTCCAATATCCCAAAATTCGTCAATACGCACATCTTTTTTTCAATTTATGAAAAGAAACTTTTTTATTGGAATCGAGAATGCAAAACACATTGCTATAAATTTCTTTTACTAGTTATTATTTACATTGAAGTACCCAAGTAACATGCCTTATGTATCTTATTTCGCAAACAACAGTGCTAAAGCATGCTCGGTTCCTATTTTCAATGTTGTTGCAAGGGCATAAGCTTCTTCATCATGATACACTGCATATTCATGATTTTAACAAGCATTCAACATGATTTTCACGACACATTCATGAATTTTTGTCCAGGAATTTCATTAAGGACTCATGAATTCTCAATCTAATCTTTCGTAGTTAGGGTAATAAAGCAAGTCTCTACCATTCATTAATAAGCCTTTATTTTTGAACATCAATCCAAAATCATCATAAAATGCACCGTCAAATGTAAAATTGTTAAGTAGACACGGAGAACACCATTCTGATCCATTAACCGTGGCTCTCATTGGTAAGGAGTAAAAAAGGGTGGAAAACTTTTTCACCCTTTTCTACTCATTTTTATATACTTGTTGATGTAATTTGGTTTCTTAACTATATTTTATCTTATTATTACCTATATTTTAATTATTAATTTTTATTTTTATATAAAAAGGCTATCTATTTTTTTAATTTTAATTATTATTCATTATCACATCACAACATTTTTTCTTTTTTCCTTCACTTTTACATAATCCTTTTTTCCTACCTCTTTTTCTCATTTCCAAACAAAACTGAGTCTCTATGTACTCATTCATTTCCCAGGAAGTCCTTTTCAAGATTCGACTTTTTCAACAATGAGCCCATCACAACATTTGAACTTTTATGGGTGGGGCTCTTATGAGAGACCTTTAAATCTAAAATCAGAGTAATGGTGAAAAAATCAATTAAATTTATTTATTTATTCTATTTAGGGATTACTTGGTGTTATACCAAATCTAATGAATATTCTATGTTGCTTTTTCAAAATCTAAATCTTTGCTTTTTGAAAATCTAAATCTTTGTTGCTAACACATTGTAAGGAAAAAAAAATCAGAAGTAACTATAATTAATAACAAAAAACTATGTCACATCTTCCCTACTGCAGTAATGGATCACAACATAGAATGATAAAAAGGATAATTGGCTGTGGAATTAAGGGCCTGTTTGGCCTGGCGGTGGCTTTTAAGCACTTACAGGAAGCGCGTTTGCACGTAGAGCTTTTGGGAAAAGCTCCAAATCCGAGCTTCCCTGTAAAAGCCATATTCCGGCTTTTACGGTTTGAAAAGCGCGTTTTCATGTTTCAGCCAAACACTGCAAAATCGCGTTTTGGCTGAAAAAAGCGCTTTTACGCTCCCAAAACGCCAGGCCAAACAGGCCCTAAGTGCTTTTGAAAGAAGTGCTATTTACAATAGAATTTTAGTAAAAGGTACTTGAAGTAAAAGTACTTTTGGTATTAAATATTTATTTGACTATAATATGATGAAAATACTTTTATCACGAAAATGACAAAAAAGGAAAAAAATTATGTTTTAATTTCATCACTAATTATTTTCAAAAGAATTATTCAAATAATATAATATATAGATCAAATTTAAAATAATTATTAATAATAAAATATTTTCAATATATATTCTTAGCTTAGGAGAATAAAAATACTTATTATTTTTAATATTAATATACATATATGATAAAATACATAATAAATACATACATATTAGACATTTGCCAATTTATGTGAAATAAAATAGATTAAAGTGTGTTTGATTTAAGGTAAAGAAGAAAAGGAAAAAAATGAAATAGATAAAATGAAATAGATGAGTTTTTTTAAAGATAAATACTAAAGTAAAAATAAGATAATTATATGTCATTAAATTTCACTTCAACATAAGAGAGGAAAAAAAACTTTACCTACTTTTTACTAAAAGTGCTTTTACCCTCTTTTGCCTTAAAACAAACAAATCTTAAAAGAAAAAAGCATATGCATGCATTCAACTTATAAATCCTATGATACCACATTCTTTCATTTGAATTGATATTTTTTAATTAATTTAAAAATCTTAAAAATAACATCACCAAAGTTGAAAATAATGTTAGAATAACAGTAAACAAATATAAAATAAATTTGTTAGAAAACGATGATAGATAAATATTACATAAAATTTTGAAAATCTGATTTTAAAATACTACTAGCCAAATACACCAAAACATTTTAGTTTCAGCCATACTAATAATTTACAGTTTATATATGATATACAGCCACATACCATATTTGGTTTTGATTTCCGAGTGGCATGCGTATCAATTGCCCCGATTTGTCAAACGAGTAAATGGACCTCTGGAAAAGTTTTTCACTGTACCTCTGGAAAAATTCGTTAACGCGCTTCTCCGGAACGTTGTCTTTAGGCCTACACGGTTTCCTAAAGTACTTAAAATATTTTGCCAAACACTCCTGAATTCTCGCAATAGCGCTTTTAGGCGCTTGAAAGTGCTTTTAGCCTTTGTAAAAGCAGGGCCAAACGGAGCCTAAATCTTCCGACTCGAAAAAGAGCATTTCACACATGATGCAAATGAAAGAATGTCAAGCCATGATTTTTGTTTGCGGGTTTACAATTTACGGATATTGACACGTGTTGAAAGGCGACTGGGGAATGTGCAAATCTCATCTAAAACAGGATGGAATTGAATTTATGATTAAATCATCAGTCTCATCATTCATGCACTACTACACAGGTTTAAGGTGAAGAAGCTGCATCATACAAATGGACTGCTAAACACATTTGAGAGAGGATTAGATCCAACATAAAGCACTAGAGAAAAGCTTAACCAGTGATATTTTTGAGCAATGCTTTTATACTGAACGATGGATTCAATTGCAGTTAGATCTTAAGCTATTTACAAAGAATTCAATGCGCTAGTTCGAGTCGATGCTATGAAAAGTGGCTTGTTCATGCTTTATATATATATATATATATGCCTTTTGTGTAGCTCATGGAGTTGATGATGTTCAAATATATTTTAGTTTTTTGCAATGTGATTTAATTATGGTTAATGGTTACTGGATTCTTTGATGATATTTTGTAAATGACTTTATGTGACGCCATAGTCTGTTGAGCCAATTTTGGGGTACACTTAAGCCACTCGTGCCGTACCCCATTTAAGGAGGGCTTACATCCGGGCATATCTATCTATAGTTTCTAGGATCATAGGTTGATATCTTATAACATTTCTTTTCGCTGAAAATATTTTAAAAACAAAGCATGAGCTTAAATTCAATAAGTAAACAACTTTTAACAAATCTAATGCAAATACGTTTGGTCTGAAAATTCAAGCATCATACTTTTCTAGTTTTTCATTCAACATCTGAAAGTAGTAATCACGTTCATCACTTTTTAATTTTTATAGGCATTGATACAAATGCAAGTGTGTGCGCACGCACGCGCCATGTATATTTCCCTCGGCTATCCATTTTCAATGGGGCCAGCAACTGCTTTAACTTTGTGTAGCTGTGCTACAACCTGAGCAAGCTTTTTCAATAACCATCCTGACCTCAATGGTCACATCAATATTGACCAATTTAACCACTATATCTTTCGTAGTCCTAGGCTTAGGTACGACTGATTAACTGTCCCACTTTCACAAAAAGCATCTCGTACTACTCATGCGTCAAAAAAGGTGATGGAGAATAATATATCTGCGGTGAAAGCCATTGCAATGAGTAAAAAGTAGATTTTTTTCAATCAAAAAGTATCGGGTGATAGGAGATTTTTTGAGAGGCATTAGTCTCCCATCTATCATAAAAAGTTATGTATGCAATATACAATATAAAATAAATTAGAAGTGAGAAATACCACATAATAATAAAGATACACATATGCGTGTTCCAATATTGGCAATGCATATTTCTTATAGTCATACTCCAAATATTTCATGCTTCCATAATATTATTTTTATAATATGTATAATTTATTTAATTTCAATAAATCCACTCAAAATAATGCATAAAAAGCAATGATTTCCCTATAATATGTTTCCTTAGCCCCTGATTAATTGTGTTCACTGCGACAAAGGTTAAGAGGCTAAGGATAAGAATCACAGCGAGTCCAATCCGTTACCCATTTTAGCCTATCCATTTCACCGGGGCAGCCATTTATTGGCTTGATTTCTGGCCCCACATCCATGGCATCGTGAAACCCATCAATACCAGTGAAGTTTCCATGGGTAGTGGGACCGACATGTTCTGTTTTGATGGGTTTTTAATACCCATTTTCGGATGCTCTATTCTGGGAGTTGCTGAAACGTTGCTGTTGATAACCCACTAAACATGTCTGATGGCCTCACTATTCAAGGGTTTTAATCTATATTAATGGATGTTTAAATAACCTCAATCACATTCACAATGCCTGGTTCTTTGACGGAATTTGAGCCCACGGGTAGTTATGGCATTCACCCTGTAAGTTCGCAGCTGATTTCTCATTGCTGTGTGGCCTATTCGACCACATTTTCCAGCCATTTCGTTTAGACTTTTGAGTACCAAGAAATTGTTTTGCATATAAAGAATTCCGTTGGTTTTACCTAGTCCATGCATTTTGCATGGCACACGATCCTATCCCCTGATCTTCTTTCCTTTGTCTTCTGGCAGTAGCTCTGCTGACCGTGGTGAAGCTTTCTTTCTTCTTTGCTTGCAACCGCGGTTGCTCTCGTCACTAATACCTTGCTAATTGTGAATCTTGAATAGTAGATTATTTCTTGTATTTTCAAATATGTGTACAGTACAGAAATCTTAATGTTATTAATGGATCAAATCTACTCATATACCTTATTGTTTTGTCAATTTACTCCAATATCACAAATTTGTTAATAATTATCATATATTCTTCAATTTATTAACATAGACATTTTTGTCGCAATTGAGAAAGCCAAATACACTGCTATAATTTTTTTTCTAGTTTTTATTTATGGTTGTAATATTTAGATAACATGTCTTATATATCTTGTTTTGCAAACAACATTGCTAAAGCATTCTTGATTACTCATTTTTAATGAAGTTTTTGCAAGGGCATAAGCTTCTCCATCATGATACACTGCATATTCATGATTCTACAAAAAGCATTTAGCATGATTTTCACAATACATTCATGATTTTTTGCCTAGGGATTTAATCAATCAAAATCATCATTTGTCAATGTAATCTTTCGTAGCTAGTGTTGCAAAGCAAGTTGTAAATCCATGGTGCGTGCATCTTGTAATTCGGGTTAGGATTATCGAATCTGGACCATTTCGTAGGACATGTTAGGCAGATCCAACGGATATATTTTAGTTGCTTTTTGAAAGCTTTTAATTAAATCTGGCTATTTAGTTTCCATGAATTTATTAGATCTCAATCCTCCGTAGTAACAGACAAATCATAAATACCAATTTTCAGCCAAATTGCTGATAATTTAAGGACAAATTTGAAACGTCCAGTATAGATGGATTTGAGCCAAATATTCAAAGTTTGTTGGGGTTAAAAGTAGTAAAGGGGGGCAATAAAGAAAATAAATAAATGAAATGAAACATATACTAGTTTGCGAAAGGCACATTATAGAATCGCTATCCTTTAGACAATCATGCACCCTACGCTCCTACTTTAGGGTTTTGCAATTACATCTAGGATACAATTTGCAAACTTAAATACCAAAGAAAGAAAATAACTTCCTAATTTGGTCACCGAACAACTTGATGATAGTAGCTCCTAGATGGAATCATCTTTTTGCAAATTAGTCACTCTTTTACACATTTACTTATCTGAATTAGGACTCAGGATCTCATTTGTCTTGAATTGGACATACTTGGTGATTGGATGGAGGAAGACACATTTGATTGGATTGGATGATCCTGTTTCGAATATCTCTCTCGTTATATAGAGTCAGAGAGAGGGTTCCATTGTGATCCATCATCGTAATCCAACATCTCCCTTGAGAATTGGTTCTAATTTCTCATTCTTAATACATCACGTTGTGTAAGAGAGATCAACATTGCATCTTTTATTTTCTTTTAAAAGAGAATTGCTAGGGGTTAGATTCAAACCCATAACCCTTTGTTGGAAACAAAGGCTTTTACCACTCTACTATTAGTTGCTTTATGTTTTATATCAACATAATTACATTCATAATATAATTTTAAAAATATCAAATTTAGAAAATTCCAACATTCCCTCGCCATTTTCAAAATTTGAATAATTTCATCTAAGATAAGGAAATCTCATACATAAATAAAGGTATCTTTTGGACTCGAATTTTTTACTTAGTGAAAGTACATCAGGATCTACCGAGGTGTACAGTAGTCAGGGCCCTAAATTGTCAATCCCATTTGGCAAATCGGACTTGCTTCAAATATAAGATTTTAAATTTTATCAATTATTCATCATACCGACACGTTTTTAGCCATATGTCAGTATTCTAGTTTGATGAGGACCTTAGAGTAAACCCATATGCTTTGGAAATAGAAAACGGTCACACTTTCAACACTCATATAGGTGGATTATTCTAGAGTACCCTGTAGCTAAATACCCCAACACAATGGTTTTAGATCTATTAATAGCATGAAACACTCAACCTCATTTTCGATGTTACAAAATCTAAGCACTACCTAAGGGATGCAAATAAACAAATATAAATCATATTTGCAAATTACTAATTAACGTACTTTGCTCATTAAACTCTTAACTTGGGTTACAAGCCTAAAGTTGATTTTCTGTTATTAGGACTTAATTAATAGGTTTCAGTCCCATCCCTCTAATTGTTTTCTAGACCATATTTAGTGTAAGGCCTTTGATAAGTGGGTCTGCCAAATTATGATGTGATCTAACAAAGTTGATATTAATCACTCCATCTTGGAAGAATTGTCTTACATAATTATGACATGCCAGTGTCAATTTTTGTGACTTTAAAGCATTAGGCTCATTTGGGTTGGATCAATTAAACAAGGGATCCATTACACTAGGAAAACTTATAGTTAGAAAATGCTAGAACTTGTTCTCAACCGTTGGATTGCCAACATGTTGAAACTCTATGGCTAGAAATGGCTTGACCATTGAAAGGAAAAATTATATTTTTGTTATTTTTTAATTATTTTTAATATTTTTTATTAAAGTTTAATGGGCTTTCATGCTCTCTTAGACTTTAAAATAATATCTGTTAAAGACTGTTAAAGTCTGATAAAGTTCATCTAAGTTTGTTTTTATTTGTCAAATCTTTAAAGGGCTTTAATAAACTTTAAAATAACTCTATCATAACTTTTTGTAAAAATATATTAAAGCTCATTAATTTGCATTAAATCTTTCACAAGATTTAATAGAGTTTAACATAAATTCTTATTAAAGTCTATTAAAGTTCATTAAAATTTATTAATATCCATTCAATCTTTTATGGACTTTAGGTATCTACTAAAGTTTGTTAAACAGTGTTAAAATTCATTAAAGTTTTATCGGGCTTTAACAAACTTTTATAAGCTCATTAAAAGCTTATGAAAACCCATTACAGAAAAAAATTATATATTTTTAAGTTTTTTTAATATTTTTAATGCATCTGAACTCTATATTTTACTTACACATATCATATTATTACTATTTATATAAAATTAAAAAAATCTAAATAGATATACAAATTACATATTTAAAAATTTTCCCCCAAAAAAACTGGAATCTATTATAATCTCATGGTTTAGTATAAACTTTCTCATTAAACAATTTCTTAACTGAAAATAATGGGTAGGCTACAAACATCAAATTTAGGCCGTTCTAGTTAAGTCTGAAAAAAGCTGCATCTGAACCGTCTGTTTTGTATTTCTATCGGGTAGATCTTGATCATCCTCTTTAAGCAGCTATTAGCCAGATTTGAATGATCTATTTCAAAAAGTTATTAGGAATAAGAAACCATCTAATCTTAGACGTTAACATATACACACACGCACACATATTCAGCAGAATTAGTTAAAAATGGAGATTGAGTGAAGTAAGAGATGATTGACATGCGGTTTTAATTTCAGGTGTAAAAACAAAACTCTATCATGTCTCCATTTTTTGCGTATCATGGCAGGTGAACAGTGAATTGAAGTTGAAAGACGAGACACACAACCTCCTTCGTGATGACTTCCACACAAAAGTTGTTATCCACTATTTTGAATGTGTGGAATCTCTTCAGCACGGCACCAGGAATCGAAAGGTAGATTTTTGCCATAGACTTAGAACATATTTTTTCCCATTGATGAACGGAAGTAAATGGGTGCAACTTGTCTGCAAATATCAAATTCAGGCTTTTGCTGCTCATTGGATGATTCGAGCGGGGTGATGTGTTAAAATATCACACGACTATTTTGTATTAAAATCAGATTAGGAATTTAGTTGGTGATGCTTTTTCCTATGCTTGACTTGACTTATACTCTGATTAAATTTCCCTTGAAAAAAAATGCTTTATTCATCTTCAGGGAAACCTTCATCTTCATGGAAACCGTGGCAGCAAATTAGAAGGGAAACCTAGCTATTCCAACAGGAGCGAAACTATCTCATGGGATGACGTGTGGTTTTGCTTTAGAAGTGTCATACGCTGCAGTGGGTGATAAAACAACTTACATTAATTGCATATTGATATACAAAGTTAACATATATTAAAATCAGATCCATTAAAATTATTTCTCATATTATACAAAATATTTATAAAATAATAAATATATTTACATCCTGTATTGCCCACATAAGAGAAATAACATTAATGGATCTGATTTTAAGATAAAATATTTTAACTTCGTATATCAATATGCGATTAATGTAAGCTGTTTTATCACGGATTATAATATATGAAACTTTTAACGTAAACCCCGCGTTATCCAGGGAAGAATTTCACTTTTGTTGGAATAGTTAGGTGTCATGGAAAAATTTAATCGAGTCAAGCATAGACAAAAGCATCACATCCTAAATACCTAATACGTTTTCAGGTATATGAAGGTGGCATTTAAGTCATACAAAACGTCATGGCTCATTGAACCATTCCATGAAGAGAGACTGTGTAAATGGGATCTAACGCGAAGTGGCAATTACGTTCCTGCCGCTCATCAGGACTTTTCAAGTCAAACAAACGGCAAGCCTTCCAATCCCAAATGGCCAAGACAACCATCTCTTGCGATTAAGCTGCCCCGTACCCTCATTTAGTAAAAGGATTGTTTGTCAATCTGATTACTGAGCCACTCAGGGGTGACAAGTAGGCGATGCGCTTTTCATATGTATCATCACGCCCGTCAATATAATTTGTAATATAATATATTCTGTACATATTAAAATTCAATCAAATCAGATAATCAAGTGAACTATAGAAAAATAATAATATAAAATGAAATATTTATTTAAAAAATTAATATAAATTACTTTTTGTTTTTATAAAATCTTATTATTTAGTTATCTCATCAAGAAATATATATTTAATGACTTAGACTATATGCATAAATGATGTAAGTTATATAATCAAAAAGACTATATGCATAAATGATGTAAGTTATATAATCATAATATAATTTCAATGGTGAAAATTATCTTTTTTTTCATATTTTTTTACTGTATCCCACGTATTGTTTGACTTTGATGATTTTTAATATAAATATAATATATTGTTTGGACTTCACCAAAATTACTCTCCTTCAATCTTGCAAAAATACCCCGTAAGATAGAATATAGTTAGAGGGAATTGGAGGTGATCCCTACATGATCGTTCCAACACTCAAGTAAGTAATAAGATCACAAGAGAGATGTGAAAATAATTGAGAAATTGTGTCCATAGGGTGTGCATACTTATGTTTTTATAGATAAGCTTTGATCTATATCCAAAAAGGGTAGTGTCAGCCTCCAGGACAATCGTGGTTATATGAGATTTTCCAGCTAGAGAGGTGTTCTTGATGATTATACATCCTCTTATTCTATTAAGAGTCTCTCTTTAAGCAGTATTACCTCTAAGAAAAGTTGTGTTTTAATTTGAATATGTTTTCTGTTGGAGTTGGGGCTAACGTAGCAGATTTGTTAGATGTAAAGTCTATTTTGTGTTATAGTTCCCTAACATTAATCTTCCCTCAAGAAAAAGCTATAGAAAACCAATCCCTCTTGGTCGCTTAGTCTTCCATATCTACTTTAATGAAGCTTTATTTTCTATGCTAAGATCTTTGTAAAACATAGTTTTGCGTATTAACATTAATGTAAATCCACGTATTAATATCAACGCAGGCTATTCTTAGCCCTTATTGAATTTGCCATGTATTGAAGCTTTTCTCATGTATAGAAACTTGCCCCAAATAGTCTATATTAGTTGCTACCCATCTTTTTATTTGCTATCTACTAACAATCTAAAGATATTTTAGAGATGGACCCACAAAGCTCCAATTTGAGGAATCATCCTGATCCTAATGATGAGATCGATAGATTGTTTCAAAACATTGAGATCTTTGAAGCTCAATACAAATCTGTCTGGTATTCACTCTAGGTGGCTAACCAGCATCTTACCGAGTATGCTATTAGCCATATGAAGACTTTGGATTGGTTGAAAGCCTTGAAGGAGTAGCTACCAGATGCTCAACGACATATTACCAAGCTTAGGGCTATCATAAAAGTCTCGACTATATAAAATTATGTTTTTATAGTTTTTATTTCCCCCACTTTTGCCTTTGTCATTACTAATGAGGGCCTTTTTTATTTGCTAATTAAAGGGATTGTTTATACTTTCAATGTTAAAGTCTGCTTTTTCAATATAAACTTTATAATGAATGGATTAAATGTCACCTTTCTATTCCCAAAGTGATATGTCTCTTTATGGTACCTAATTTATTCAAACCATACTCCTACTTCCACTAATTCTAACGTACCTGATCATTCGACCCTTCTGATTAGGTAATGCTTTGGATTAGTTAATAATTCAGTGATGCCTCTAACTATCCCGATAATCTAGCAATTTGGAGAAAACACTACTTCCATCTCTTTTTGCTTTTCTCACTTTCTGAAATAGCTTTTTTTTTGCCTTTCAGGAACTTATGAGGCTTTTGTCAATCTACCTTTTTTTAAATTTCAAAAATAGAAGTTTTTGCTATTAGCTTTTGTCATAGTCCGAATCAAAAACAACAGAAATAAATATCATTTTTAAACCAGAGGTGAATTCTCTTTGGACCTATCACACTTAAGATAATATACAATTACATAAATAACTATAAATAAAAAGAAAATCATAATAAATAACAGAACATGTCCATTCCATAATACAAGTCTCATACAATGATAGACATAAATTATCTTTAAACACACATTCATCATCTACCCTCTTGCACCATGAACTAATGCACTTCTCGTGCTAGATTTTTTGAAAAAATAAATTAAGAAAGGGTGAGTCATAACTCAGCAGTTAGGATAGATACAATTAACACATGATATATTACCAACTCAATAATATATTATATCATGTGCTAATTGCATCTATAGATGCAATGTAGAAAGTTGGTTATTGGTTACACAATCTCCATTGAGTGCTCATCTTTATTACCAAAATGTGGACTTCGATCTTTAGTATTAGTAAGAGCCTAAATTCCGATAGCTACTTTTATTTTACTCACACTTCCTAGTGGCAGGTTTTCACCCTTATCTCTAATTGAGAAAATTATTGGAAACATCATTAGATGTTGGTTCTTCATGCTCATGGCCAATGAGTTTATGAATCAATGGGCCCATAAAGCAATACAATTTAGATATTCTTAGTTATAGTTTAATATCTATAGAAACACTCTAAGTAGATATTTATCTTTTGAGAAAACTTGTAGGGAGGCCAATTTTTCATGCAGCTTTTGTAATAAGGAGATTCTGACTCCTAATCCACCTTCACTTTCTATCTAGTTTTCTATGTGGGCTTCCATAATAGAAAAGGAAGCCCTCATTCTTTTCCCTCATAGGTAGGGATCAACGTTCTCCTTGGGTTCCCAATGAGTAAGTCATCTTCTCCTCAAGTTTCTGTAGTACCATCTGCAGGCCTTTCGCTTTTATGAAGCCTTCTGAAAAATCCAAAAGCATCAAGGCTGAAGTGCGAAAGTAGTCATTTGTCCCTTCTTTGATCGCTTATTTTGCTACTACTTCCCTATCTCATTCATGTCACTCTGGAAGCGAAAGGGTACATTTGGCATTATCTAACAGTCTTGTAGAAGAAGGGATTTACTCAAAGCCGCTTTGGGAATAATTTTGGGATAATAGGAATTCCCAGGATGCTCTTCAAATCTTGTGGTAGAACTAGTAGAGGTATCATCTAGTGGGGGTTCTACAAGGCTTTTCAACTCTTTCATTTTTTTCCTTCTAGTTTTACTACTTCATCGTGTATAATAGAACAAATGGTAAGTAATAATACTTCTTCAATGATTTACAAGAATAGCTATCAAATGAACTTAAATTGCTAATGCATCTATACATGGAAGGAAAGATGCATGGGCTATAAATTTCTATCTTAATACATTTATATATAGGATTCTATAAGCTACATATACTTTTATATATAAAATAACATATATCTATATATTTTCAAATATTTTTATATTAATTTTCTTTTGAAATATCTCATTTTAAAAATTCAAAATTGAGATCACTTAATGCATTCATCTTATTTTAATCACAACTTCCTCAATTTGTATCAAAATAAAGTGACTCTTATTGAGATTTCTTCAAATTTAATGCTCTTAAAATAAAATTATAAAAAAATCCTCTTTATAAATTTTAAATTTTACTTGAAGAAAGTTTGAATTTTCTAACAAAATTCAGAATATGGACAACTTTATAAAGCTATATTGCTTTGATAATAAAACATACAATTTAGACCAAAATGAAGTGATACTTTTAAGATCTACTCTAAATTTAATGACCTTAAAATGATATAATTTTTCTTTCAAAAAATTCTATAATAAAAATTCCAAAATTGGGTTGAAGCCACCTTCATATATTATCTACTAGGTGAGACAATTGCCAGCCTTCAGGTCTAACGAACCATGCTCTAGAGGAAAAACCCATTAGTCTTCCAAATCTAATAGTTGCCCTTACTAGCTCTCTCTAAATGCATACACCAATGCTCTTTTTTCTTTGTCTATGTCTTCTTGCTTCATGCCAATGTTGCAACCTTATGCCAAACAACCCTCCACTATTGCTCTAGCAAAACCACCAGTTGATCTAGCATAAACCCATCAATACCATCTTTGGCTTCAGAGGTTTGGCCACATCAAAAATAAGTTGTTGACAACTATCTCAGTTGTTAGACCTACACAGCCTAGATCTCCAACCTTGCACAACTCTACCTCCATGATCACACTTGCTACTATCAACCCAATCTAGCTGACAAATCCACATTGTTGCCATAAATCTCTACAATTCCATAAATCCATCACTGATTCAATCTACAATAGCCATCCAATTCCAACAATCTACCATGATCTTGCCATTCCAATACACTTTGACGATTGACCCATCACCAATCTACAATCTTAGATCACAATCCATCAATTATATGCTCTAATACAACTTATTGTCATAGTTCCAATGCCAATTTTAGGTCACAATCATAAATAAAAGATCATAAACGTATAGATCAAAGGTATAAACAATCACAACCAACAAGCATAAGATCTATATGAAAAATCCTTCATCCTTGAAGGAAAAAACTATAGAAGAGATATAACAATCTACTATGAAACACAGGTTATAAAGATATACTCGAAATGTCTTATACACATCCTCAATCAACACATTCTCATAACATCTCTTCCCTCTCCAAAAAATCTTAAATTTTGCGTGACGACTCTTTCATTTCAACCTTAGAATCCCCACCGAATTCTTAACTAAAACTTCATTATATAGCATTCCTAATGAGCTTTTCAACTTGAATTCAATTAAGCTCATTAGACCTCATAGAATACAAGACACAAAAAACTTAACATAAATATCACATCTTACTCTCTTTTCTGGAAATGAAGGTGGCATTTAGGTTTTAAAAATCATGGTTCACTTACCTAATCTACTAAGAGATGCGTGTAAATGGGGAACATCTCTTCTGGATATTAGTTTGGAAAACTAGAGATAAAATAAGAGTAATGGTTGCAAGATTTGTAAGTATTTGATAGATATCATTAAAAAAATACTAATAGAAGTACATGACGATGTCTTCTATGAAATTTTAATTTTGTCCTTTGATAAGTCCATCAAAGTAATCAAATAAACAAGTCTTATAGATAAGACACATTACATTATGTAACATCTCTTTGCCACTATCATAAGATTGATGTTGGTATTACTTGTACATGATGGTGAGGCCATCGATAGATAAGTTCCCAAGAAGGAACATCTTGTTTGGTGCCTTGTAATGGTTCAAACTCATTTAATTACTTCTAATCATTCTGTGACCTAGTGCTATGTGTGGGTCGAATGACTTACGAGTGTAATATCTTACATGATTTGCCAAGTCAAGATAACTATAGAAGCATGCACCTTTAGGTCTAATCTTCTTGTAGCACCTTTTTTTGAGACTAAGTATATAGTTTTAATAATAACAAGACTTGTTCATGACTTTAGTTTAAGCTAATGAAGTGTTGGTTAAGTTTTGGACCAAGAGAATAAAGCCACATAAGTCTTCGGACCAAGAGAGGAAAGTGAGAGGGGTCTCTAGACCAAGAGAGGAAATCAAGAGAGGTCTTCGTACCAAGACAGGAAAGCTAGAGAGGTCTGTAGCACTCACCATCCACTAGGTACTCCAAGTTATGACATCCAGAGATCTATATAAAATCTACAAAGGTTTGTATAGTTCTCTAAAAAGATGACAATCTATAAAGGCATGGATAAAGGAGACCAAAAGTTCTTTAGAATCCATGGTCATCTACAAAGTTTTTCTATAGAGAAAAGGTTACATCTATAGAGGTCCATATTTGTAATGTTCAAAATAATGATGTGATGTTTCACAATGACTGGATTTCAAATGGTCATCTTTTAAATAGCAAAGCTCTAGAACTTATAAATAGAAGTTCCATTGAAGAAGAAGAATAAGCTTGAGG
Organism: Pouteria campechiana; assembly: GCA_036873735.1. NCBI lineage: Eukaryota > Viridiplantae > Streptophyta > Magnoliopsida > Ericales > Sapotaceae > Pouteria > Pouteria campechiana. The sequence continues at coordinate 25,892 of JAYJMB010067476.1, forward strand.
GTTCTAAGAGCTAAATATAAATCAATCATAAGAAACTTAATCAAGTCTCCAAGTACATTCACTCGAAGGTGCTTCAATAATTGATGAACTTAAGGTATATCAAATCCATCTCAAGAGGAGTTTAAAGCATTGTATTATTATTGTATATTCTTTACATTAGAGCTTATATTATGTACAACTAAGTTTAGTAAGAGGCATTACATTGTATAATCTTTACTTGGTTTATTTGTATTTTTTGCTACAAGGAAGGAGATCTTTGCAGCAAAGTAATTGTGAAAAGTTTGTTGATAAGCTCGAAGAAACTAGGCGGTGTAAGAGTTCTTGGTGATCTTGGGAAACTAAGGGAGGTGTGATTCTACATGTTGATAGTGGAACCCAAGGTTGGGGATAACTTGAAGAGTGAAGGATTGCCAAGGGGGCTTAAACCATTATAATCCTTACGTGTCTATCATCTTATGTGCTCATGTATTTCCACTACTATTTTTTTCTGCACTTACGTATCCTTTTGATTCTCAATCTTGTTTGGTTTAGTGCTTTACCAAACACCTTGTTTGGTGACCAATAATTAGCATCTAAACTCAGTCTCTACACCTTTCTCGCCATGAATGCTACTATGAACCAATCACTAGTGAGTATACAAGTAGCGGGAAAATGAAAGTGCATGAGCTGTTGTAGTTAATCATGGCATTAATGTATGGTGAAATCAATTCAAATGGGTAGGCTATGCTTCTAAATGATAATGCTAACTCATGTTTATAAATAGAACAAAAGTAATGATGATTTTGAATGTTAAAAACTGTAAAATTCATGTATATTCAGGGTGCAATGAGTAGCTAATCTGAGTCACCACTAATTCAGTTTTAAAGAGGAATCAAACACTTGTTTACACTCCCTAAGAAACTGATCTACACTGACAACTTGTTCACATAGAAGATTTGAAACGGAAGGCACATTGTAGACATCATATGTCTAACTTACATGCAAAAGGGAATGATTAAGCTCGGGAAGGATTTGGGTAGCAATTAAAATTGGTTGATTTCCAGCTCTTCCCTTGCCACCATGTTGCAGGAAAATGGGATTTACTTGGAGAAAAGAGAAGGGAGAGCTTGTTACAGCGGCTGCTCCATTGCTTTTCCAAGTCCCACTCCTCTTTGAGAGGGGAATGGTCGTAAATAGATGCAGCTGCTTGCAAATGATAGTTGGAATCGGCTAGGTGGGGGCAGTGGAATGTGCTTAACTATAAAGGTGGAACCCACGTTAATGGCACTTGTCTTGTTGTGAAGGATGCTTCTGGGCCTAGTCCACTTACTGAATTCTACTATGGATGGGGATGGGGACGTCTACACTATTAAATCAAAGCCAAGCATTGGAAAAAGCATCAATCTTAATCTGTTTCCATGTTGATGAAGACGACATTTATGTCATGGAAAATTTACACAAAGCGTAAGTCAAGTCAAGCATAGACGAAACTATCACATCCTACTCTCTTTTCAGCAAGATGAAGTTGGTGTTTAGGTCGTATAAGTCATGGTTCACTGACCCCATCCATTATGAGTATGTTTAAATGCCAGGGAGTGGATTATCCAACTCTTGTGCTTTATTATTTCTACCGACTAGGATTATTTCTTCCAATTCTAAGCAAAGTTCATGGATGATTTACACTATTTATATGATGATTACTTACTCTGTTAAGTCCACAGATACATGGATGAATAAATATCCATCTACAATAAGTTCCCAAAGTTGCATGGTTTAAATGTCCACAGAATGCTATTGAATATAAAGCAATAACATATCACCAACAACTGCAAATAAAATTACTGTAAGGTAAAACGTAGTCCAGAATGCAATGTCAGGGAAGCTCTTTGTAAGTTCTCTCTTAGAATGTTTCTCAAGAAGCTGTTCTCTTTTTGTTTGTGAACAAGATATAGCGCGTGTTCAAATCATTGCATTTGCCATAGATGGTGGCATTGGGTGCAATGATAACAGATGAACATGATAATGGGCCTCGACACGGGACAATGAGCTCGGAAGAATCCCGAAGCTGCATCCGTTGGCAAATTTGGATCATGTATGCCATGGATACAGTATCTGACTACCAGCATGCATGGATATCGCTATCAAGTGTCGATTTATGTAAAAAATCCAGCCAGTCTTTAGAGCCTAGTCCAAAAGGCTGCTGAACAAGTTGTCATGTAGCTAGTAGTGACATCTTTTGAACTATTGATCACCTAAATGGCATTCAAGAAATAATTTCCCAAGTCTGTAAAAATGTATTAATGTCACAGTTTTCATGTTCGACATGTATCTGGAGTCGATCTCTCCAAATCCGCTACTTGTAGTAAATGGCTTGGAGTGGATGAAAATGATGGAATGAACTGTGGGGAAATACTTCAAGCAAGCAAGTTAGTAATCAGTATTAAATCATTGTGGGTATCTTAGACGGTCTGCATCTTCCGTCTTGAAAGGAAGAATTTAGTGTAACACAAAAGACGGCCAACAACCAGACGGTTCTTCCCCGTCCATCTTCAGAGGTTTCATCTACTCAAGTGGAAGGTAAGCAAGGAATAGGAGGATGGGAAGAAGTTCTTCCATCAACGCTTGCTTCTTTCTATTATTCTCCATGCAGTACATGTGGTTCCTATGCTTGGCCACCACAGCTGACATCTTATCGTCTAATCATCGATCGATTAAAGATGGAAAGACTCTCGTGTCAGCCAATATGCTATTTCAGCTACGATTCATTAGTCCTAGGAATAGACAACAATATCGCTACGTTGGGATATGGAATCATTATGATTCCGAATTCAATCACACTGTTTGGGTGGCAAATAGAGAAAACCCACTTGGCGATAAAACTGGAATTCTGACCCTAAAAGCTGATGGAAACCTTATGATCTCTCATGAAAACGGAGCTGTTGTGTGGTCGACGAATGTAACCGCTCAATCAAATAGTACAAAAGTCGTGCTTGAAGATAACGGAAATCTAGTGGTGAGGGAAGCAGCTTCTGGAGCACTTCTGTGGGAGAGTTTCGAACAGCTAAGCGACACATTGCTTCCAGGAATGAAGATCGGCATCAACCTCAGAACAGGAAAGAACCGAATACTCAGAGAATGGAGAAGTGAGTACGATCCATCTCCTGGACCATGTGCATTTGGCATCGATCCACAGGATCCAAACCAGTTTTTCATCTGGAGAGGATCAGTTCCGTACTGAAGGGTCATCTTCTGGAACGGTACTAGTTTCAAAGCCATGTTTGCTGACGAAGTTTCTGAATGGTCGGTTGTGTTTGTAAACGAGTGGGCTGAGAATGCTTGTGGTGCCAGCCCATGGTGAGGTCTATTTGATAATCTTACCCTCACCTGGCAAGCTTCGTTCCTGGCTGAGGATTCAAACAGACAACGGTGTCCGCTTGTTTTGGTGATCTGACGGTCCTCCGTTTCGTACTGTCTTTATCATAGATCATAGGATTGTAACAGAGTGTAACAGCCCCTTAGTTTCTCTATTTTTGAATTCATTCAAAATAGTTGTTTCGTTAGAGTTAGGAAGCAGTTTTAAACTGCTTTATATTTTATGATTTCAAGCAAGTGTTTGTTATCCTGTGTGTATATTTAACTGCTACAAAATGTATATGGAAAGAAGAATTGATTTTCTCAATCTGATATGGTATCAAAGCTATAAGCCGATCCATTTTTATTTGTTTTTCTCCTGTTCTTCAGCACTCATGGCTACCGAGTTGCAACCATCCTCAACACCAATGAAATACACCAAACTCTCATCAGCATCAACGTTGCTGCTCAAGCCTCTCTCAAACTCACCTCTTCTAATTACCTCTCCTGGAAACTGCAGTAGCAAACCCACTTCATTAGCTCTGACCTTCTTGGCTATATTGATAGCTCCAAACTATGTCCACTAGCCACCTTAACCCAAGCCAATACCACCAGACCCAATCCCAGTTACATTCAATGGATCCGATGGGACCAACTGATCCTCAACGGTATTATTGGCTCCATTTCACCCACCTTTACACCTTTCTTAGCTCAAGCCACTACATCTAGACAAGCTTGGACAATTCTAGCCAACAACTATGCTAAGCCCTCTCATGGCCGCATCAAACAAATCAAATCCAACTCAAGAATACCATCAAAGGCTCCCTTGGAGTCACTGAGTTTATGCAAACCATCAAAACTCGAGCAGATGATCTTGCTCTTCTTGGCACCTTCATTGAGGAAGAAGAAATCACAGACAAAATCCTTGATGGTCTTGGTGATGATTACAAAGAATTAGTCCATGCTTTCCAAGCAAGAGATACCTCTATCAGCTTTGAAGAACTTCACGAAAAACTCCTCAATTTTGAAGCCTCCCTTCAAAGCATCCCACCTGAGCCACACCATTTTCCAGCTATTGCAAATCCCACATATAGAACCACTGGCATCCTTCTCCGCCATATGGCACTACTACCATCAACAGGCACTCATCCTTCAACTCCACCAACTACCCACCTGCTGCAATTATTGTCGGACCCCATCCATCACAGGGCTCTCTTCCTCCTCCCAGGCCATACCTTGGTCATTGCCAAATTTGCAGGATTCAGGGTCACATTGCCAAATGGTGTCCTTCATTTCACCTCATACTAGTTCACACTTCCCCCACATCTAGTTCTTCCCAACAAGGCACACTATGGCAACTACAAGCTCACCTTGCCACCCATCCTTCCACCATGCCATCTTGGCTTTTGGACAATGGTGCATCACACCATGTCACTTTTGATCTCAACAACCTCTAATACAGGTTCCATCCACCACCACAACCCAGCCCACCCATTCAAACTCACCTTTCTTAACATCCATAACCAATCCAACCCCACCACTAAATATCCCACCACCACCTCCTCCTAACCCCCTGAAACTCGTCCCTTCCAACTCACTCGATGACCACCCGAGCCAAGAACCACATTCATAAACTCATCACCAAAATGAACCTTCATACCCAACTCTCAAAATCCAATGACCTTGAACCAACCACCGTGACTAAGGCCCTTTTAGATCCAAAGTAGCACCAAGCCATGTATGCTGAGTGTGATGCTTTAGTTCAAAAAGGAACATGGGAACTTGTTCCACTTGATTCTACATAGAATATAGTTGGTTTAAATGATTTTTTAGAATTAAACGTATCTCTAATGGCTCTATTGATAGATTCAAAGCACGTATGTTCACTAAAGGATTTCATCAAAGACCAAGCATCGATTATCTAGACACTTTCAACCCCATTGTAAAACCAACAATAGTTCATGTTGTCCTCAGCCTTGTTGTATCTTGGGGTTGGTCCTTACACTAACTTGATGTCAACAATCTCTTTCTCCAAGGCCGCCTCTCTAAGAATTTCTACATGAAACAAACACCAGGTTTTGCTGATCAAGATCATTCATCCTATGTTTGCAAACTTCGAAAGACAATCTTTGGCCTCAAACAAGCACCTAGAGTAGGGTATCATGAACTTCACACTTTCCTTCTTCACTCTGGCTTCGAGAATTCTCATGCAGATACATCACTATTCGTTCTCACTACTATTGGCTAGAGTATATATATATACTTGTTTGGGAGATTCTCAAATGGAATGCTGATGCAGCTTTTGAGATCTTCCCTCCTTGATTCTTGCGAGACTAGAACACTAATCAGAAGATGCCGGGGGTGTTCCCGGCTTGAACACTCCGACTCTCAAGTTAGTATACGGGACTTTTGGAGGGAGAATGGAATAAGGATGAGTGATTTGTCCTAGGGATGCATACCTAGTTCGTATTTATAGATGAGCGGGGTGCGTAGCCGGGAGTCTTATAGACCTGTACACAGGTCGAACTAAGAGGTTTATTTAAATGAGGGATTTTTGGAGATGCATATCCTAACTTCAGATTTCGCAGGATTCGGAGAGATTCCGAAAAGGTAGTAGTTTGACGTGGCGAGTTGCCAGCTCGATAACAAATATGTGTTAGAGTTCCCTAACAATACTTATATATATTGACTTCGTTATTGATGTTCTTGCTCATTGGTTTTCAATTAAGGATCTTGGACAACTTTCATATTTTTTGGGTGTGGAGGTAGTCCCAAATTAACAAGGTATTTTACTATCTCAAAGGCATTACCTTTTGGATATTCCAGCTCGAACTCATATGATCGATGCCAAACTTGTGCTCACTCCCATTCCAATTAGCCCACCTTTGTTAAAATCGGGCTCTGCTTTGTCTGATCCCACTAAGTACAAAATAGCTTTTGGTAGCCTTCAATATCTCTTTATTACAAGACTAGACCTTGCCTTTGCGGTTAACAAGCTTTGTCAATACATGCACACTCCAACAACCAACCATTGGAGCTTTGTTAAACATCTCTTACGCTATCTGTGTGGAACTATTAATGAAGGCCTCCAAATACATCGCCAGTCTCCATTGAATCTACACGCTTATTCAGATGTAGATTGAGTAGGTGACAAGGACAATTTTTCATCTACTAGTGCTTATGTCATTTATCTTAGTTGAAATCCGGTCTCCTACATTTCTAAGAAGTAGAAAACTATTGCAAGATCTTCAACTGAAACTGAATACAGGTCAGTAGCTAATGTAGTAGCTGAGCTCAACTGGCTTTGCTATCTGCTAACTAATCTTGGTGTTCAACTACCTTGTTGTCTTGTCTTATACTTTGACAATGTTAGTGCTACCCAACTCTACTCCAATCCCATGTTTCACTCCAGAATGAAACATTTTGCCGTCGATTATCACTTCATCAGGGACCAAGTAAAAAATGGTGTCCTTCGTGTTTCTCATGTATCCTCCACAAATCAACTTGCAGATGCACTCACCAAATCTTTTCACCGTGTTCATTTTCTTGATCTCAAATCCAAGATTGGAATTCTATCTCGAGCTCCATCTTGAGGGGTCATATCATAAGTCATAGGATTGTAACAGAGTGTAACAGCCCCTTAGTTTCTCTATTTTTGAATTCATTCAAAATAGGTGTTCCTTAGAGTTAGGAAGCAATTTTAAGCTGCTTTATATTTTAGGATTTCAAACAATTGTTTGTTATCCTGTTTGTGTATTTAACTGCTACAAAATGTATATGGAAAGAAGAATTAATTTTCTCAATTTGATAGTCTTGTTGATGCGTGCATGCAACGGAATAGATGGATTTTGTGGACCTAACAACATTTGCAGCAAGAACAAAGAGCCCATATAGTGACGCTTGCCGAACTACAACCCCATGTCTGCTGCAAGTTGGAATTCAGGATCAGGTCGGACGAGTGCATCCTGATGCTAGAGTTATAGTGCGGAGACAAGGATGGAGATGAAGATGAGTACTTCACACTCAAGAAAGTCTCGTTACCCATGTGTTCAGTATCAATTTTTGCGAACAATGCCACCGACTGCAGGCAGTTTTGCAGCGATAATGGATGCCGCTGCAGAGCATACACTTTGACGGAGGCTGCAGGGGATCTTTCCTATGACATTTGGCTAAAAGATCTTGAGGACCGTGAAGTGGACGTCGACAGCGGCGTTGACAGCCGATCCAGACTAGTTATTGCAGAAGTAAACATTCGAATTGCCTCTTCAATTCTCAGTAAGTTACTCATATAACGACATGTTTGTGCCAAACTCTGGTGGGTGCAAAATTCACCTACATAATTACCACCAAAAATGATGAAATATTCTAGATCTTATGAATTCATTTTCAGACGTGTACCAAACAAATTGAAAGTTATGGATCTATATTGCCATGGTTGATAGTGCAATTTTAAGAACAAAAATGTCTAAAATAGGTTGACTACCTGCATTGAGTAGATTAATGAGCCTTTTTTTCCCTCTTATTGTAGGTCTATTGTTGAATGTTGCCACCCATGACATGCAGCAATGTTTCCACATGAGAGGTGATGTTTAACATTGAGAAGCAAAGTCCCTTTTGGAAATGCTACAACCCATTCAAGCATGCCTCTTCATGTTTATAAAAAGGGGCATTGTGGATGGGTTGAGGAAGTGAATGGGTTGGCCAAGGTCTTATACTAATCAAAGTCATCTGGGTTGTAGAACAGAGGCATTTCTGATTGTGTAATTTGTCTCAGACTCATTGAGAGCAAGAAGTGAGCGGATCAGAGTTTAAGAAAGATAAACAATCTAAAGAGATATGCTTCCATTGCAATACTCTTCTATTTGCTTCCCAACAGTAGTATTAGAATCGTTAGATATCTTCCTTGGCACAAGAGGTAGGAGATGATGTATATATTTTATTATTTTAACAATTAAATAAGTGAAATTTATGATTTTTTCAATAATGGCAAAATTTTTGATCTATCATTTCTGGTCGATCCGTTGGTACCATATTGTATGCAAAAAATAGAATTAAAATTGCTTCTATAGAAATTTTAAAGTTTTCTTCAAGAAAAGGTCTCATTATTGACGAGTTGGATGAGGAAGAAAGAATTTTTTCATTTTAGTCCCACTAATTTTCAAAATTTACAAAATGTCCTAGGGTCAAAGTGTTGATATAACAAAAATTGAGGTATTTTTATAATTTTAGAAAAGTCAAGGATATATTTATGTAAATTTTTACAAGTTAGGGACAATTTTATAATTTTTCAAAAGCTAGGGCCATTTCTATAATTTTCGTGACTAAAGCTAGTGGGCTGGATGGGCTAGTGGGCCCATGCTCTGTGTCTAGTGGGCTCAGCTTGTTCGGGCCTAGTTGAGACCATGCCCACTAGCTAAGCCCATACCAACGAGCCTACTAGATAGGCCTAGGTGGGGCCATGCCAGGCAGGGCCCAGTCGGAGCAGGCTGGTGGGCAATGGGTGGAGGTGGTTGGCTGTCACCTCGACAATTAGATTTTTTAGCAGACCCAAAAATCGCCTAAATAATCATTTTAAGGTTTTTTAACCTCTTGAGTCCATCTTTGGGGTCATATTTGCTAAATAAGACCTCTAAATATGATTTTTTATTTTTATAATAATCAATCATGTATTTATATGCATTTTTTTAACTTAGTGATAATGATGACTTATACATGTTATTGGTGAGTGAGGAGTATGTTGGAAAGATTATGTGGATTCTCACATACTTATTTAATAAGTTAGTAGGAGTTTATTTTAAAAATTTCTCACTTTACCAACTTAATTAATACGCTTGATGCATATAATTGAATTTCTAGGTTACTTGACTTTGCACATATTCATATGTTGATATTATTGAAACAGATGTATGTAAATTGATGATTGTATGCATAACATGTTTTCTCTTTTTGCACCTTTTGTGAAAATATTATTAATTTATCCAATGATGTAGCAAAGTATGTTTATGATATGAATAAGTATTTAAAAGAATAATTGATGTCTCATAGGTTACTTGAATCAGACTATACCCATTGCAACTAAGACTCTTTGGGCATATCTTAGTCAGATAAACAAATTGGATGGGGAAAACTATAAAATTTGGGAACTCAAAATTGAATACATGATAGAAGAACAGAAAATTAGTGATGTCCTAACAGTAACTATAGAGGATTCTCAAAGGGATACTACTCTAGCTCAAGGAGATGCTACTCCAGTACAATGGGGTGCTACTTCAAAATAGTTGAAGGGCATATTTAGAATGGCAAAAAAGAAATTCCTATTCTTGCATTATGATGCTTAGCAGCATGAGGAATGATCTTATATTTGCTTTCACTATAATTTCTTCTGCCAGAGTGCTATAGGAGACTCTGAAAAATAAATATGGTAGTAGCTCTAGGGCTAAACTTAGAAGGTTCACCTTACAGTACGAGAATTGTACAATGAACTCTAAATATACTATGAGGCAACACATATTGGAGATGTCTAATATGATTCTATAACTATAAATCGTTGGTCATGTACTTTTAGATAAGCAACAAGTTGTTGCCATGATTCGGTCTCTCACAGATTCGTGGGAGTATACAGAGGCAAATATGACTCACCATGATAATATAAGGACTTTCGACGATATTGCGCACCAGCTGTAGCTAGAGGATGATCGTTTGGTTATGGCCAAGTCCTCCTCTTAAGCTTTAGTGTAGTTTGGTTCTAGGCCCAAAAATAATGATTTTAATGGTAAGAGGAACCATAAATCGAAAGGCAAGTAAACTAAACCCGAGAATCAAAGTAAGGGCATCCAGTGCAAACAAGGGAAGCACTAAAATAAGAAGAAGGATATTGGCAAGTTAAAATGTTTCAGCTATGGTCAATTAGGATACTTCACTCGTGATTACACTGAAGCGAAGAAGGTAACTCTAGCCCACAATCTCTCTTTTGCGCACACGTTTCCAGCTCAGTCATGCTAAGAGAATCTCATCCATTGTGGATTGTAGATTCAGGAGTAATGGACCATGTAGCTTTAGACTACGCAACATTTGTGAAATATCATCGAATACTTGTAAAATCCTAGTGGATATTTGTGGGAAACAATTTCAAAGTAGAAGTATATGAGATTAGAACATGCATGTTGGACTTATAAGGGGGATAAAGTTTACTGCTGAACAATGTCCTATATGCTCCAAATATTTGACAAAATTTAGTCTCGGTTACCATTCTTCTTAAGTTAGATACAATTTAAATTTTTCTAGCAATGGACTTCAAATTTTGAAAGGAATTGCATGTATTAGTTATAGAACAATTTTTGATGGTATTATTGTTTTAAATTCTAGAAATATTAGAAATTATTTTGCAATTATATCATCTTTTATGAGTTTGAATGATGATGTATTATAACATGCTAGATTGGGTTATATAGGCCAAGATAGGATGAATTGTTTGGCTCTATATGGACTATTGGGTCAACTTGCCAAAGTTTCATTACCAATGTGTGAATATTGCTTGGCTGGTAAAGCAACTAGGAAACCTTTTGAAAAAGCATCCCGTGACACTCAACGATTGCAACTTATTCACTCCGACATTTATGTTCCTATGAATGTGAGGGTGAGGCATGGTGCCTCCTATTTTATCACATTTATTGATAATTATATGCTTCTCAGTTACGTTTATCTAATTTTCCATAAATATAAAGAATTAGACTATTTTAAAAAATTTACAAGTATAGTTGAGAATCAGTTAAACACAAAAATCAAAGGATTGCGAAAAACCAAGGGCGTGAGTACTTGTCAGAAGAATTTAAGAAATTCTATGATGAAAAGGGTACAGTTAGGCAACTAATAATTTCATATACTCTACAACAAAATGGTGTTATAGAGTGAAAAAATAGAACCTTATTAAACATGGTGAGATCCATGATGGTGAAGGTAAAGTTACTTATCTCCTATTTGGGAGATGCTCTTTTGATTGCTACATATGTACTCAACCGTGTACCCTCTAAATCAGTTGCATCAATACCCTATAAATTGTGGACTAGAAGGATACATGATCTTAGCCTTTTGAGGCCTTGGGGATTGGCAACCTATGTTCATAACATGTCTCACAAACATGAAAATTTGGGACCAAGAGGGAAGAAGTGTATCTTTATTAGACATCTTGATTCTTCTAAGGAATACATGTTCATTGGTGAATATGATGATGGCACTATGATTGAAATAGAATCACGAGATGTTACATTCCCATAGAATGAATTCCCAAGCAGGGGAGAAATTGAGAAAATGTTTCATTTTATGAAATCGACGAATTTAAAGAAATTAGCGAACAACATTAGTTTGTTGAGGAGGATAATGATTTACTTCAACTGCATATTTTGAATGGGAGCATACAGCTAAATTCTTTGAAACCCTCATTAAGGAAAAGTAATCATCTGATTACTAAGCGCTGATGGTTTTTGATCAAATGTGAGGCACTATAATGCCCTACAAAGGATAAATGAAAAAAGACAATAGAAGAGGAGATGGACTCAATGAGATCCAACCATGTCTGGACTTGGTTGATCTTTCACCTAGACGCAAGGCTATTGAAAATAAATGAGTTCTCAAAATCAAGCGCGGGGCAGATGAATTCATAGAAAGGTATAAAGCATACCTTGTGGCGGAAGGATTCACCCAAAAGGAGGGTGTGGATTTGATGATACTTTCTCCTCAGTGGTGAGATTTACCTTAATCCGATTAATTCTGGCCATTGTCACACATTTAAACCTCTAATTATGTCAAATAAATGTAAAGACAACATTTCTCAATGAAGAACTAGATAAGGAAATTTACATGGGTCAGGCAGCTACTTTGATAGAAGCAGGTCAGAAGGGAAAGTTTGTATACTTAATTACTCGATCTATAGATTAATACAATTATCCAAACAGTGGTATTTGAGGTTTCACTGATCAATATTAACATTTGGTTTTTTAATGATCGATTAAGACCACTATGTGTATATTAAGAAGTTCAAAGATAATTTTGTGATATTAGCTTTATATGTGGATGATAGTTTGATAACTAGAAAGAATAAGGAGTTTGTAGCTATTATTAAGGAATTATTGTCCTCAACTTTTGAGATGAAGGTCATGGTGAGGTAAGCTACATTCTTGGGGTGAAGATCCTGAGAGATCGATCAAGAAAGTTGATATCTCTTTCACAAGAGACATATTAACAAAGTGCTTGAGTACTTTCACGTGCAAAATTGCAATCCCATAGACACTCCTATCACTAAGGGTGATGGCTTGAGCTTTGAAATGTGTCCTAAGACGCTAGATGAAATCAATGACATGAAAAATGTTCCTTATGCTAGTACTGTTGGCAGTTTGATATATTCCATGATATATACCTATTCAGATATTTATTATATCATAGAGTTAGTCAGTCGATATCAGTTAAACCTAGGACGTGACCACTGGAAAGTTATTAAGCGAATTTTTCAAATACCTCAAAGGCACTACAAACTACATGATTTGCAACTAAGGAGATACACAGATGTTAATTAGGGTGTTGACCTTAACAAGCGTAAATTCACATTTGGATATGTCTTTTCACTAAACAATAGAGTCATATTTTGGAATAGCAAAAAGCAGTCATGTGTAGCATTCTTAAACATAGAGATTGAGTTCATAGTATGCTCAGTTACAGTGCAATAGGTAGTTTGGTTGAGGAGGTTCCTATTACATCTAGGAATCAGTGTTTTGATTGACGTGCCTATATGTTTATGTTATGATAACTAGATGACTATTGTATATACGAAGGACTCTAGATATCATAGTAGAACAAAGCACATCGACATCAAGTATAATTTGTAATAGACATTGTAACCCAGAAGTTAGTGATACTTGAGTATGTCTCTATACATAGGATGTTAACTAACCCTTTGACTAAACCTATTACAAGAGATGTGTTTATGGGTCAGGTTAAATCCATGGGATTGTGTTGGTCTTGACTGCATCACTTGTATTGTTCTTTCATTGACTTATACTAAATAAATATATTTTGATTTGGAATCAATTGCTTGAATTTGTATTAAAAATGTTGCACTTATTCATAAATTAAACATGTATGTCATATGGGTAGAGAGATTGGCCTACTTATATAGGCAATCGCCTTTGACATTTAGAGAATATGCAAAGATGAGACTGCTTATTTTCATACCTGAGGGGTGTTGGACTTAAGCTTGTGTCGACTTGATCAAGTTAAGACCATCATTTTCATGATCAAAGGTTTTATTAGTAACCATATATCCATAAAGTAGCCAGATGTAAGACCTTGATAAGCACCTAAAGATGGCAGCTATCAAGAGGGCTCAAGTAAGGCATGGTTAGAGGAACTTGTGCATAAACTAAGATCTGTATAGTATTTGAGATAGACATACATTCTTTGTGAGATTGCCTCCACCATAGAACGTGTATCATACTATGTTTGCTAGATATGAAAAGTAAAGAAAGTGAGCAAGAGTATCCCTACTTTTTAATTGTATGAGTTCTTCGAAGGCTAGAAGAGCTTTCTGAGAAGCCTTGAGGAACTTTTTGAAATATCTTGAAGTGACAGTTCAATGTTTGCTATCTTAACATTTTATCAAAGGGTTATGATCGATACAACCTACTAAGATATGTCAGAAAAGCGGTTGGCTAAAATGGATAGGTATGATCTGAGAAGTTGGACTAGATATCCTATTCACATTAAGATCTACATGTGCTTCTTTAGCTAGACAAGTATGATTGTGATTACATGGTAGATGTGTGCACATGTTAAGCATTATATGAGGGATTGAAAATGCTTAGACAATAATATGAAATAAAATCAGTCTGAGGCAGATCGAGTTGTATTTTTTTCCTTTAGGGTTGTAGCCTCCAAGTATCCCTAACAAGTGAATGATTGAGCTCCCAAAGTGCAGGTTTAACTCGTGAGTTGCATGATCCATGTGGCTGTATAATTGATATCTAAGATCTTTTCTTGATTTTCATATATATTCCAAAGCCCATCATGTGTGAGTGGGAGATGTTGAACGTTGTCACCCATGACAGGTAGTAGTGTTTCCACATGAGAGGTGACATTTAACATTGAGAAGCAATGTCCCTTTCGGAAACACTACCTCCCATTCAAGCATGCCTCTTCATGTTTATAAAAAGGGGCATTGTGGATGGGTTGAGGAAGTGAGTGGGTTGGACGAGGTCTTAGACTAATCAAAGCCATCTAAGTTGTGGAACAGAGGCATTTTTGATCGAGTGATTTGTCTCAGAGGCAAGAAGTGAGCGAATTAAAGTTTAAGGAAGAGAAATGATCTAAAGAGGTATGCTTTTGCTGCAATACTCTTCTATTTGCTTCCCAACATCTACAAGGCAGACGGTGTGGAACATGTAGTTCTAATGTCATTCCTTATCCTTTAAGCACTGATCCCACCTGTGGTGACACGGCCTTACAATAGCTTTTATTTGGAATAGCTCCACCAGACTGCTTTACTTTCATGCGCTGGATGTCTTGTCTTATCAAATTTCCAACATAAACCCAGAAACTAGAACATTTGTTATAAAACTAGAAGGCATGGATCTTTGCTGGGTGGGTTCTACTAAGAGAATGGATATACATTTGAACAGAAGCTTGCCATTTCATGTCACCAACAACAATACGGTTCTGTTACTAGATTGTTCTGTAACTTCCGGCAAAATGTTGCACTCCAATTGCAACTCTTCTAGCTCATGCCATCGCTACATACAAGAAGGAAGGGCACCTTGTTTTCTTTCAAAGATGTGTTGTGGTTACATTACTGGAGGTTCCAAGTCAATGACATCTCATAACATCGGTGTCCTAGATAGTCCTTGCGTTATTATGCTAGCATTGTTAATTTGGACTCAGCAGCATTATCAATAAGCGAGTGGCAAGAGGGGGTCTAGATCAAATGGGATGCCCCGCCAGAGCCAGTTTGTGATTCGCATAAGGACTGTAATGCCTGGCCGAATTCAACCCGCAGGACACATTATGCAGATTTTGAAAAGAAAAGGTGTCTGTGCAAAGACAAATTTCAGTGGGATTCGTCAGGGATGAACTGCACACCTAGTGAGTAAATGATATTTCTCCAATGGCTTACAAGAATTGTTAATAGAAATACTAAAACATAAGGATCGATCTATATATAAAAGAAAAGATGCATGGGATATCTATCTCTATCTGATTACAATTAGAAACTGCATTCTGTATGCCACCTTTTGACATGGATCTATCTCATTAACATTATTAAATCAATCAAGACCATAAATTTTAGCAAATGTTCCTTTCTAACTGATACATCTCTCTAAATAAGTTCTTGAATTGATGATATGTGGCTTCGCTTCTCTCTACAGATGGCACTAGATCAAGTAGAAAGAAAGAGTTGATCTTGATCTTCATAACAGCTGCTGCTGCAGGAATCTTTTTATTTGGGGCATTTTCCTACAGTATGCAGAGGAGGAAAAACAGGAGAAAAGGTTAGGCAGAAACTCAGTCATTCATCTTAACTGTATGATATGTAACTAATATTACATTAGTTTGATAAGTGAAACTGAATAACTTAAATAATTTGTTGCCCCATAATTTTGTAGCAATCTTTCGTTCCAATTAGTTATTCGACTTGGTTAACAGAGATGACAATGTGGATGTGCCATTAATTGATTTCAAGTGCGTGGTAGAAGCAACAGAGAACTTTTCAGATTCAAATAAACTTGGAAGAGGTGGTTTTGGGCCCATGTACAAGGTAAGTATCAGTGGTTAAGACTACCAACACAAGAACTTTCTCATTTTACCTCAATAATAAATCGTAACATCACTTAACCCAAACTAGTGTTAACTTTATCGATATAAGCTTTAATATTATCTCCAATAATAATTTTTTAGAAGGTAGCCAATAAATTATCTTCTGGGAAATCTATATATTTTTTCATTTATTTTAGATTTTATTTATAATATCAAAGATATTATTATTTTTTATAAACTATCGCTTAAAACCTTTTGGACTATTTCTACTCAAACAAAAGCAGCAAATTGTCTAAATATTTTAAAATTTATATGCATTTAGTAAATATTATTTATTTGTTCTTATATAATCATTAAAAATTATAATTATTTACTATATATTTTCTATATATGTTTATATCAAAATATAATTATTTTTATATATTGAACTCATATTATATTTTTTAAGGTTATATATATGAGTCTCTTATATATGTATGAGAATAAAAACCAGAAAGAAAATGTAATAGAAAAAAGTAAATAAAAGAAATGGAATGATGTGATATGATGGAATAATAACTATAAATAAATTTAATAAAGATAAAATAAATAGGCCTTTTTTATGAAAATTAGAAAATAATAATTAGAGATATAAATAATAATGAAATAAGTAGAATTGTTAGGTAATTAAGGTGCCAAACCATATTAAAATGAGTGAAAAATAATAAAATAAAGTTTTTTACATACTTTTCCTCATTCCTAAATCAGGTAGAAAGTAATATTTTCAACTTAAATATGTCTTTATATTTAACTATTTTTTGTTTTTAGCTTTTGTGATAAAAAAATTTAATAAAAAATAATATATTTTTTGAGAACTATTATTATATACATATATGTATGTGTGTGTGTGTGTGTGTGTGAGTGTGTGTATGTGTGTGTTTATGTGTGTGTGACATTTAATCAATACAACCATTGCATGGAGCCATGCAACCTGTTCATTTTGCCCCCACCTTAAGGATTAGATGAGATATAATCCACCATCTTACTTGCCAATATATGTTAAGGTAGAATACTTGAAATTATTTTGCGTAGAGTTTTGTTAATATATATATATATATATATATATAGTCTATGCCATTTAAAAGGACATGAAGTTTTTATACATAAGTTTAAAAAAAATCACTTGAATCAATTTATTCAATTATTGAATTCTCATAACATTATATAAAATTACTCATTTATATAGAAAAGAGATTTTGAAAATTGCAAATGATAAAGTACATATTATATGTCCTACTAGCTATTAAAAATGTTAACGACTAGATATTCACTTTATTTGAATGTTATGGTACTAATAAGTTTCTAATAAACATGATTTTTTATATCATACATAAAAATATTAGCTAATATTATAATTAGTTTAGATCTAATAAAAACATTGATTTAGATCCAAAGGGAATATATTGGATAAAGATATCCCTTGCAAAAGGTTATATTGAAGGGAAAAAATCTAATAGAATGTATTCTATTTTAATTAAAATAGAATAAGGGCATTGTTTTCATTTTAAGGTTAATGCAATATTTTAGTCATATGAGAGTATATATATATATATATAATTGATAGTAGATATCATATTTGGAGTAGTTATAATTTACGATCACTTCCGTCTAAGCTATAATAGATCATTAAATTTTACATATGTTTGACAAAAATGCTATTCATTAAAAATTTTATTTATCACAAAATAAATGCTTTTAGTTATTATCATAAGAAAATGCATTTTAAAAGAAATTTTATTGATTTTAATGACATAAATTATAAGATTTAACCTTCCTTAAATATTTAGTAATTATTAATTTAAAAATATAATTTCATGTATTTTTTAGAAAATTTTAACTATTATTATAAACATATTTAATAAGATTTAATCAATTTTAATAAGGTTTAATGGTGTTTAATGTCAGTTAATAGTATCTAACAGGCTTTTTCTTAGACTTTAATGGGCTTTAATAAGCCCATCTAACGGGTTTTAATAGAAACTAATAGACTTTAACAATGTTTAATAGAGTTTAATGGGCTTTGGGCCCCATTCAAACTAGGCCTGAACAAATATAAAATGTATTTAAGGTAATTCTAATAACTAAAATCTATATTTAATAAAATATTTTATCACAATATTCATTTCTAAATAATTAGACATAATATTTACAAATATTAGTTGACAGAAATGGCATTTGAGTCTTTTTAATAATGTCTAATGACATTTAATGGGCTGTCATACCAACTAATGGAATCTAATGAGAGTTAATAAGGTTTAATGATGTTTAATGACGTTTAATGTCAGTTAATTGCATCTAACAAGCTTTCTTTTGGACTTTAATAGGCTTTAATAGGCCCATATAATAGGCTTTAATAGAAACTAATGGACTTTAACTACATTTAATGATGTTTAATGGAATCTGGCCCCATTCAAATTAGGCTCGAATAAATCTAAAATATATTTAAGCCAATTCCAATGAGTAAAATCTATATTTAATAAAATATTTTATCACAATATTCATTTCTAAATAATTATACATAACATTTATAAATATTAATTGACAAAAATGACATTTGCATATTTTTAATAATGTCTAATGGTGTTTAATGGGTTTTAATGTTGTTTAACGTTGGTTAATATGATCTAATAGAATATAATGAGAGTTAATGAGGTTTAATGATGTTTAATAGCGTCTAATGACATTTAGCAACATCTAACAAGGTTTAAATCCAGATAATTTTTAGGCCTGTTCGAGACTTGCAGCCCACCAGTATTCTAGAAAAATCCAGTTAATGGTGATTAATTGCATCTAATAGCATTTAATGAGGTCTAACTTCAGGCAATTTTTAGGCCCGTTTAAAACTTGTGGCCCACCAATATTCCAAATAGAAAATCATGATACATTTTTCAGACCTGTCATGCATATTGCTTTCGGACATTCTAAAATTAGCCTAATTAGCTTAATTCAAGTAATGGATAGTGTGTGATTAATTAGTACCGGCGGTAGCAATGTAATCCTTGGACCCTATGATGATCAATAATGGATGGCGTGAGTAGGAGTCCGTATAGGTTATTATTATGAGATGGGAACTGGAGTTCTAGTCTATAGCAAAGACATTTTACTTAGATTTAGTATCTATGTAATACCAACTAGCTTGCACAATTTCATTCAATCGGGTAGTGTTATACCATCTTTTGTGCTCACGTACCAACTAGAATGGATTGCCCTACTACTATAGCATGTCATTTGCGGCAATAAATAGGTAAGACATGATTGAACATGGGTAGATTTCTTCTTGCCAAAACTATGCCTTGCTTGCAAAGCGGATTTGGCTCATTACTTTCCTCATTCACCATAGCAGGCAAATTGGTATTAAGGCATTTCTATGGTTAGTTCAACATTGTAATTATTTACTTTTTATCATGAATACATGAGTGGATGATCTACCCATGAGCTTCAGGGAAGTAGTCTTTGCATCTCTTCTTCTCCATGTCGCTGAATTTTCTTTAAGATGGAACAACCAGCCAATTAGTTGTGGACAATGTTGAATGATGTAAAGGTAATCTAAGTTGCAAAAATGTTCTTGGGGATAGCTCTATTTCTTTGATTCATTGTAATAGCTTATGAAACCACTGATGTTGTTTTGCAACCATTGGTGTTGTTTTGGTGGATTGGCAAGAAACCTGACAATGAATAGAAGCTCACTTGAATGAAACAAGTTCACCACCACTCAAATAATTGTATATATTTAGTGTCAGTCATTGATTCTTTGTTTTACCACCCTTTTCTTGTGATTGTTCTTTGAGGCTAGACTATTTTCGTGGCAATGACTAAGAGCTCCCCTAGTGTTTTAAGCTTCAATGACACATGTCAATTAGACTTCGGCTCTCTTTGGGTTGACATTTTACTACCTTCATCTTTTAATAAAGGAATCAACTAAAATCTTACGTGGTTGCTTAGTGGTGAACTGCAAGGCAGTGGTGGATTTCTCGTCCTCATCTATTCACGAGTTTATTGTTCTAGCAAGTAACCTAGTTATTATTCCAACAGTCTCATGGAGTCAGAGGAGGAATATTTATACGGATTTTGTGTATTTTTACTTAAAAAAAGGTGCTTGACATTATTGGTGTAAATGAACTAATTTAGAAAGCCCTTGTTGTGATCAACTTGTCATTGTCTTTAGAGAGACTTTCATCCATTTTCTATCATTTGCATCAAAAGAAAGAAAATCAATATTGCATTTTGGTACATAGTATGATATATTATTGATGTATCACATGATATAATATTGAGTGATGTCATTTGTGCCATTAGACCACCAATATTTAGTTTTTCAAACCCAGAAATTAGAAAAACAAATTCGAGAGTTGCAGAACAAACAAGTGATGAATATTGCAAAATCGACCACTTCTAGTTATAAGACTAATGCAGTTTCAAACGAGAATAATGAGTTTGAAATAGGTGATTTTGTAGGATCCAATAATATGCAAGTTGTTTATGGTTGGTCGCTAAGAGTGGGGATCGTTAAGTTGCCGCTAATATATGCATGGCCACATAGGAGGAGATCAATGTATGAAAACCCGTATTTCTAGGGCCATGGTAAACATTTTATATGCATGTGCGTTGTTCCAATATATCATGAAACAACAACTAGAGTGGTAATCGTGTTGCGCTTCTCTACCTTTTATTGCCAATTATATTATCTAGATTTTACAGAGGTGTAATAACGTTTGTGCACAATGTTGTGAAGCCTAATCCAAATCTACTTCCCCATCGAGAAAGGAGGCCATTTGATTATCTGGTAGAGGATGTGAATAAATTACTTTTGATTGAACAAGCTCTTAACTCGGCTAATTGCCATGCTAAGTAACTTCTTTTTCAATGATTTTTCTTTCAACATAAATCCTATTCTTTTTATCTACAATTAGTGGAATGTAATGTGTACTAGTTGTTTTTCTTCCCAGGGAGATCTTATTTGAGTTTTGCATGATGACTATTTCTCATACAAAAATGCAATTTATAGGTCAAGATATGTTTATAAATAACACTGTAAGAATGGTCATATATTTGATGTTTGAGATTAGTAGCAATGTGCCTATACAATTAATTTCCTAATTATATATGTAAATTGTGGATGCATAAATGGGCATCATGAATTTTCACCAACATGAAGGGTGCCCTAATGTAACAAGCCGTTATTCCAACTCCTTCATAGGGGTAAAATGTTCATCAATTGGTATGCAAAATTATTAATATACATCTATACTTAATTATACTTGGACTTTTAATTAGTTTACATCTACAACGAAGGCTCATACTTGGGATAATGGATGAATTGAGGTAGACTTTTTCATTAATGTCCATCAATATCATATCCTCGATTCCAATTGGATATTTATTCCAATCCAATATCATGATAAAACATGGATTGCATATGCAATTGACTTGGTCCTTGGGAAAGTTCATTATTTGGATATATGCAATGATGGTCAGAATGAACGATATTTCGATACATATCAACGGGTGGTATGATCATTAACAATGTACCAATTAAGTTTTTAGTTTACAAATGTTATCTACAAAAACTAATGTGCAATTCTGTGTTGTTTGTTAGTTGAGTTCTTGAAGAAAATTATGAATAGAGAGGAAGAGATACGTGACCGATGCATGTTTGAATTATTCTATGACACAGGACCTGCAGAGTGCATATGGTATGACTAGATAGACTTAACCCACTTTGATTATAGGTTCATTTCATAATTCTTTAAATGACTTTAATGGCAATGCCAAACATTGGCAGATGTGGCCAATGCCTTTTTGTTATTTGTGACACAACCTAGATTTTGTCATCTAGATGTTATTTTTGATGGTGCATTACACCAAACTTGATTTTGTGTCATTAAGTATGGTAAGATAATCATCTTCT
The DNA here is from genome assembly GCA_036873735.1 of Pouteria campechiana. Lineage (NCBI taxonomy): Eukaryota > Viridiplantae > Streptophyta > Magnoliopsida > Ericales > Sapotaceae > Pouteria > Pouteria campechiana. Next base: position 47,967 of record JAYJMB010067476.1, read on the forward strand.
AATTTATATTTCTTATATCTACTCCATTTAGATTTGAGCACAGCCTACTCCTCATGAGCTAACTTCCCAACAATATTATTATCAATAGGATATGGTTCCATTCATTCGTAAACGTATTGGAGCCACTTTGCTTTCTAGTAAGTGCTGGTTTCGAAGATTAGGCAAAAACCAAAGAGGGGAGGGGTGAATTGGGTATTTAAAAATTTGTTAAACCCCTTTAAGATTAATCATCCTTCTAGCAATCAATCCAATCACTCAATCAATGCTCAAGTATATAAGACACAAGGATTTTTATAGTGGTTTGAGTAAATACTCTACTCCACTATTCCAAGAGCACGTTTCTCTTAGTGTCTTTGGTTCCACTATCTCCAATAGCGGAAATACAAAAAGTATACCTTGCACTCTTCTAGATTTTAGCTCTAAGGGGCTTATCTATAGTATTCTCAATACTCTTATAGATTCCAGCTCTAGAGGGCATAAACATAGTGCTCCCAGTACTCTTCTTGATTCCAGCTTTAGGAGGTGTAATTATAGTGCTTCAACACTTTTTTAGATTCCAGCTCTAGGGGGCTTAAGTAGCTCTTGTCTGCACTCAGATAATCATAACTCTTCTTCAATCTAGTCTCAACCACTAGCTCAAAAATTACAATAAATGAATATTAAAAGTTAAAGCACAAATATTTTTCGATAAGCATAGAGGAAGATTTCTGAAAATTGAATGCAAAAGTAAATGATCTTCCCGAAAGGCGTTGGGAGCCTTCAAAGAAATTGAGGAAGGTTTGAATGCAAGGCTGTCAACTCTTTAAAGATGCAAAAAGTTTTAGCTTAGCTTAGTAACTGCTCTCAAGAGGGTATTGAATATTTTCTTCGATACTTGGTTATTCTTCTTGTTCCTATGAGGTTTAATTTATAACTACTTTGAATTCCAGCCATTAGTAGTAAGTGAACTCCATTACTGACAGAAGACTATTCTGATTAGAATATTTGAATTCTCCAACTTTTGCTTAATCCTCATCTGTTGAAATGCCTACACCATTGACCTTGAAGAAGATGATTTTAAGATTCTTACTAAGTATTGGTCAAAGAGTTGCTGCAATGGCTGATTCTTTGATCAATATAGAAAGGACGTCATGAATGCTTGGACGAAGATCCATGATTCAGCTTGTCCGTTGCTCATCTTTACTTATGATAGATAAAGTATCTGTCTAGTTGTTCATCATACAAAGTCCCTTTGTATTCTAGATTATTCATCGTAAGTAGCAAAAGAATCATGGAGGTATTGTTCCATCACTTCGTTTGTTGGGCTATCTTTTGTAAGTAATAGACAAATCTTGAAGTCATAACGAATCATCTTTCTAGTACTTCATCTATTGAATTGTCTGTTATAATTAACAGATGGACTCATTGGAGCACAGATGAATTTTCTTCAGCATTTTGTTTGTTAGATTGTCTATTATAAGTAACAGACGAAATATTGAGGCGCAGACGAATTATCCTTTTGTCTCTTGCAGATAGTTGACCAGTTTAGATGTATAGACAAACATCATTGCTCCGCCAAACGAACTTTACTATTGTGCCAAACAATTTTCAATGCTTTTCTAGATGAGCTTCACTTCTCCGCCTTTGTCTTTTTTTAACATATGATCATTGGCTTGATTATGACTCACTTATGATAGATGAAGTCTCTTGTATATACGCTGCTTTGCATCTGTTAGATATAATCTCCATTTTGACAGATGAATAGGAACTCAGTTGATTTCTTTTCATTTGAGCTTTGTCTATAGTGGTACTTCGTCTTTTACTTCTGCATTAGCCCAAGTCATTTCAGTCAAATAGATTTGCACCTTGGAGTGTCTTCTCTTTTTGCCTTTTTCTATGAGGTTTGCAACATGTTTCTGTATGCTAATGTTATGTCCCACCTTTCGAGGTGCAACCTTGGTTATTTGTCTTCATTTTCACCTCAACTTGCCTACTTTTAGGGCGGGGATGCTCGGGTCCCATTCTAGGACACCTTTAAATTTTAATCATCCCCTTCACATGTATATCCAACTTCTCCCATAACCTCACTTAATTCATATCAATTTCAAATAAAATTCATATATTTACCATTCAAATAATCTCAAATACCCAAATATAAATTTTGACAAAAATTTTCCTCATTTTTGACACTCTGAGTGTTACAAACGCCCCACCTTACAAAAGGTTTTATCCTCGAAACTTTCAATATCGTATAATTTTTGTTAATATCTTAAATTGTAATTCAACTCATTATTTATATCATCACTACCACTTGATTTGACCCAATTACATATCAATCATGTCTAAAATATGTTAATTGGCACTAAATTTTGATACTATTACACAAAGGCCAAAAATATATGAGTATTCAATCCCTTTTTAGGGTAACTTACTAAAATAGTCAATATAGACACACATGATCTCATGATTATTCAAAGCATAGAATTTGATT
>JAYJMB010067476.1:50536-70137 GCA_036873735.1 Pouteria campechiana
TTCAAAGCATAGAATTTGATTCCTTTAGCATTGCTCTTTCCTAAAATTCTTTGTCAATTTATAGCCAACTATACATAAACAATCACAAAAATAATGTATCACTCATGCCATATGTCACACATCCATAAGCAATTTCATTATTACCATAATCACAAAATCACATACTCAAGTCATCAATCATATTTTACTGGCTACTAGCCAGCACCATGCTCAGGAGGCTATCAACCAAATGGACTCAACCATAAAACAAGTGATCTTAACCATAACTAAGAGGGCTCAACCACAAACCAAATAGCCTCAGCCATTAACAAAGTGGATATAGTTGCAATCCAAGTGAACTCAACCACAAATCAAATAGATTTAGCCATTAATCAAGTGAACATAACATCATCAGTTGTTACATAAATTTATACAATCAATTTCAATTAACTTGTTATAATTTATTATGTTTCTACCTTACTAATGCAAAATCAGTCAATTTCTGTACCCCTGGCTACAAATGTTTTCAAATCCATGACAACACTATTGGTGTCATCTATGGTATCTAGCCATCATAGCAACATAGGCATTCTAGGTTTACTGTCTACATCAATTAGAGTAATTAGGTGTAGCCTTTGATAATACATACTAGTCTTGTACGATACATAATGATATATCATACAGATCATGTCTTTTCATTTTTCTCATCCACATTTTAATCAATTTTTACATTATCTGAATATACGTTCTTGACCAGGTGTCAATCCCCACAGGGCTCCAATCCTCGTCAAGGTGTGTACATTCACATAAATGCCATAAATATCATAAATAATACAAGTGTCATGAATGCCACCAATGTCCCAAATACCATCCAAATGCCACCATACTGCCACCTTGGCAGCCATCACCCCAAGGGTATCGAGTCGTTTACAAATAGGATAGGTTGGGTGGCCCCTTATCAAGTTGTATTAGTCCATGGGTCTCACAAAATAGGTAACATAGTCCAATTCTGAATGAAATCATAAGGAACAAAGGAGTCATCCCAACAGGTACTCAAATCTTAAATATACGACGATCGTATTCTGGTAGGAATCCAAATTTTAAATACATAACAAAGGTTGCGTAATCACAAAAATCGCTAGGGCCGTGCAGTCACAAAAATTTCCAAGCTACGCGATCACACAAAAATTTATCCACCATATTCGATTTGCATAATTGAAAAAGCTTTCTATCTACATGATTATCAAAAGAGGATTGCCATTACCCGCATAGGTGTGGGGCCTAACTCCCGCAACCAGAAGAACAAGTATCTTACCTAATTTAATTGCATTACGTCTACTTAGACATGTATACAATTAATGAGGGAAGAAAACCCACATCATTTTTAGGGTTGTAAGTGTATAGTTTCCATTTCATACATGGAAATTACATTAAAAGAAAAGCTTGTTCCCAAGAATGCCCCTACGTTGAAACTGGAATTCCCAAATTGCCCAAATGGTGAAGCTGATCCCATTTTTTAGGAATTTCCAAAATAGCCCCACTGGTGAAGCTGGGCATACTTTCCAAGAGTTCCAAAAATACCCCCATGTAAAAGCTAAAATTCTCAAATTGCCCAAATGGTGAAGCTGAGCCCATTTTTTAGGAATTCCCAAAATACCCCCACCAGTGAAGCTGGGCACATTTTCCAAGAGTTCCCAAGAATGCCCCTATGTTGAAGCTAGAATTTTCAAATTGCCCAAATGGTGGAGCTGAGCCCATTTTTCAAAAATTTCCAAAATACCCTCACTGGTGAAGCTAGGCACATTTTCCAAGAGTTTCCAAAAATGCCCTCATGTTGAAGCTGGCATCCCAGTAATGCCCCTATGTTGGAGCTGAAATTTCTAAACAACTCCCAGAGGACCTCAAGCCTACAAATACCCCTCCCTTTTCTTGAGAAAGGAGAATTGGAAGTAGAATTCTCTGTGAGAGAAAACTTGGAGGAGGAGCTTTAGGAATCTTTAAGAGATAAGTGCCTCACTTGACACTAGTGGCCTTTGGCCACTAGTAATCTCTCTAGTGCCTGAGGGCACTCTGCCATGGCCCCACCATGGTACACACATGGATCCCACCCATGTTATGGTAATAGTGGGTCCCATATGGCCAATGGACAACAAAATAATGATGAATTAGATATTTTAAACACATTAAAACCTGTTTAAACCTTAATTAAACTGTGTAACTACCTCATAAATCAGAAAATTAATGACATTATCTTAAATTAACTAAGAACTATCATTAACACTAATTATTATCATTAGTGTTAATCATGATTAGGATTAATTAACTCAAAGTATAATTAAGCTTAATTCATGTAACCTGGATCTTCGATCTCTCATAGTATAAACTGTAGAGATTGCCCGCTTGCAGTTTTTCACGGGATATTAGAAAACACCACTCATCAACTAATTCAAAAGCCTGATTCTAGGACCGAGTCACTGATTCGTGACTCACCAAGTCACTGAGTCATGATTCACTCAGTCAAACCTTAGCAAACACCACTTGCCAACTCATTCAAAAGCTTGAGTCTAAGACTGAGTCACTGAGTTACGACTCACTGAGTCACTAAGTCATGACTAACTCAGTCAAACCTTAGCAAACACCACTCATCGACTATCCTAAAGCCTGAGTTTAGAACCTAGTTACTAAGTCATAACTCACCAAGTCACTGAGTCAAAACTTAGCATATAGCATTCATCAAAAAAGCTAAACCCAATCAACCTAGCCCACTCTTCTTAAGCTTCTCATGGGTAATTAAGAGAGCCAAGTTAAACCTAGCCAACCTGGCCAACTCTTCTTAAGCTTCTCATGGGCAATGAGAGAAGACTTAACCAAACCTAGGTCACTTATTTTTTTTTGATATCTTTCGAGTCTAAATAAATAGAAATCACCCGGTTTTGAATCCTATTGGGATATGCCAATTGGGTTACAAAACATCTACTGTATCTATGATTTCTTATAGTCTAAACAACAAAAATCATCTAGACTTGATTCCACTCGGGACAAACCAATCGGATCAAAATACCCATTTTCTAAGTTGACCCAGTGTCTAGCAACCTAGTCTAGAACCATGTCATCCTATCTGCCCATTGACTTGAGGCGATCTCCTAAGTATTAAGTCATCGCAATGTGCTCGGGGATCCCAAAGACAACACACATCTATTTTGAGAGAGTGTGTGTATTTTATTTTTAGATTTCTAAGATGCATTGTACGTTTCCTTTTAATCAAGGGTTTTTTCCATTGTGGAGATGTAATTAGGACCACTTATGGTCTGGGATGTGAATATACAATTTTTCTGATGTACACAACAAGTGTAATCAATTAAGGATAATCGAATAAAAATGGAAATTATTTGATTTATTCCAAAAAAATGACAAATCTTGTAATATTGTTCTATTTTTTATTTCCTCCTCTTTTTATACTTGTTATAAAAATGGTAAACCCGATGTGAAACATCCCACCCTTCATCTTTAAGGAAAAGTAATACTTGTGCATCTTAGAGACTTTATTCTTCTATTAAACTAACTAAGCTCTTTTGTTGCTCTTTGCAGATCTTTGGTCATTTCTATAACTTATTCTCATTCTTCTCTCAAGATCAATCCTAATGGCAAGCTCACTCGCTTTTGGATATTTGCCAGGCGGCAGCTTCACCGTTAACACCCCGCCAAGAGGAGATCCCCTAGGACTGGATGCCTCACCCCTCGCCTCTCCTATTGTTTCACCTTGGAGGCCGCCCAATGTTAATGTTCGTGCACAACCATTTGGTGCGAATGTTCCACCACAACCGTTTGGCGCAAATGTGCATGCACAGCCATATTAGATGAACCCGGATCCCATGGCACACTTTAATGAGATGATGAATGACTATATGGTCCACTAGCAAATAAACCTGCCTTCTCAAGTGCCAAACATTTATCATTAGCCGTATCCACTGGAGATCGAGAACGAGCCCTTCCCATTGTGCTTCCAGATGGTAGACTTTTATACATTTGATGGAACGAATGATCCCCAGCATCATTTCACCCTCTTCAATCTTAAGATGGGAAACTATGTTATCTATCATAATCTCTGCTTGAGATTATTTGGCTCATCACTCACGGGACTAGCATTCCAGTTGTATTTGACACTTTCAACAGGGTCAGTCAAGACTTGGAATAACATGCAGAACTTATTTCTGGCAAGGTTCTTTATGATTAAAAAAGATGTGATATTAGCCGGCCTCTCCATTATGAGGCAAAGGGATGATGAATTGGTAGAGGAATTCATCTCTAGCTAGCAGAAAGAGGCCAGTAAATGTGAGGCAACCTTAATAGAGGAGCAAAGACTCCACCTATGTTGCAATGGCATTAAGGTTGACCTCGCAATCCTGGTAAATGAACAGATTATCACTTTTTGAGAGTTGGCCAATGAGGCAAGCCGAAAGGAATGCCTCCTTTCCCTCTCTAGAAAAAGCAAAGCCTGGGATGACAAGCAAAAAGAAAATACTTTCTGATCCAAAAGGAAAGAATATGAAAGAACCAAATAGAATATATCTGTTAATACCATTGAGACCAAAACTAGTGGTAATGATAGACAATCGAAGAAAAGGGAGATTTTAGAGCCAAAATACCAGTACTCTAATGAAGAAATGGTACCAATCCTATTAGAGCTCATTCAATCAGGCAATATAAGGCTACCAGAACCCCTGTTCCCAGCAGAGGTGGATAAGGTGAACCACCCCTTGTATTATCATTACCATCGGAGTATCAATCACCTGACGGTTAAATGCAAAGCATTAAGGAGAATTATTAACCATTGCATGAAGAGTGGAATAATTACACCGAAGAAGGATGCACAGGCAACATCCAACAACATATCAGTGAAAGAAATTCTCGATTTAGCAATGTTGAAATAGGATTTCGAGCATTTATTCTCAAAAGCCTTTAGCCAAGAGGTATAGAAGAAAGTCATGGTTGATGATGAAGGTTGGGATCTTGTTTGCCCAAAAGACATCCTAGAAGTCTTGTCGGCGAGATGTTAGGGACGAAACTGTCAGATCAAACATGTAAAACAGAAGGAAATGAAAGAATGTCTAAAGGACTTATTCCCATATCCTAAAAGAATATGCCACTGGCCGTCATGGTTCCAGCCATACATCATTGGGGATTACCTCCAGCCTGAGAGGCTTAAACCCTTCTACAAGAATATAATGGTGAAAAAGAAGGAAAGAGTCTGCCTTGCTCAAGAGTGTCTATAGCTCTATGCTTGGGAGCCATTACCGTCGTTTTTGTTAGCTACAGATGAAGTATGGATGACATTTTGGGATAATTTGCCAGACTTGAAAATTAGGGATGACCTAAGCTCTGATGAGGATAATCCATTTGAATATTCGATAATGGTGTCTTGTTATCACATTGGCAAAGGAGAAGTCTCCACTAGCCAACCAAATAAAAAGCGAGAACACTCTCATAGAAGGCATGACCGCCAAAGAGAGCACTGACACCATGGTTTCACTGTATTCAATATCAGTGATTCATCAGTCACACACCTCCTCTGCTATGCTGACGAGTGCTGTGGAGAAAATCTAGATCTCGCAAAGACGCATCAAAATTTTCAAAGCTCACTCTCCTCGGAAGTGAAGAAGAACTGGTTCCAAACTCAGGTAGTTCAGGGTGCCAAAGATTGGGTTCCCTTATAAGAGATGTTCCTGCTATGCTTCCTTTTTAAAAGAAAAGAAGGAATCAGGAAGTCTCTTATCAACTGGGATCAACATTATAGCGAGAACATGACTCATTATGTTCATAAATGGAGGGATGCTGCTTGGAGCGATCCACAATCGCTTGATAGCCTAGAGGCAGAAGAAATCCATCTTTGCCTGGCAAAAAGGGCCTATTTCTACCATTGAGTGCCATCTAACTTTATAGAGGCATTTGATTAAGACAAAAAGAAGAAAACAAGAGCAATGGATGACCAACCAAAGGAACAAGTGTTCATTGAATCGCACATTGTGAGGGTCCTTGAACACTTGCACTACATGAGGGCCCCTATTTTAGCAGCCATTCTAGAAACTAAACAAATTTGTTACTTAGAATGGCCCATGATGAAGTTATTCAAAGAAAGCTGCAAGGCCTCGATAGGACATTTATTCCAATATCAAACCCTAGTGTGAATAATGTTGCAAAGCGAGGCATATGCAATCAGGTGCTTCCCATTTTCATTGGCTAGTAATACCAACGCCCTAAAGTGGATCGCAACATTGCCAACCGAATCATTCAGATCTTGGGAGGTGTTGTTTGAAGCATTTGTACACAAATTTCATGAATACACCTCTCAGTTCTCTAAAGCATAAGTACGAGGAATTTACCCTCTTAAAGGGGAACGTCTCCATGATTTTGCCTTGAGATGGTGCAATGTTTACCTTTATTGCCTCGTATTATAAGAAGAAAGACGCATAATATGGGAATGCATTGTCGCATTAGGAAAGGCCTTCCCATTGCTTAAAGAAATACCTACTTCATTTCCCAGGCCGCTCAAGCTACTAATCCAGGAAATCATCAGAACCTATGTAGGTATCTTGCAACATAACCAACATCATGCCAAATGAAGAGAATGCTCCACAAGAAGCATCTAAGTCACTGGAAATAATGGCTGTATTGCGATCTGGGAAGACCACAACTCAGGATAAAGGAAAGGCGCCATTGCAAGAAGAGCCAGTGCTTGGAATTTCTTGTCCCCCTATTGAAGAAAGGGAAGCTCCAAAACTAATAAATAAGCCAGATTATGATGTCATTGCTCACTTGCGTAGAATCTCGGTGAGACTGAGCATATACGATGCATTTTAGCTTTCTAAAGAGTCTTGACAAGCGCTCATAAATGCACTACTAGATGAGTTTGTTAAGGACCGATACTTGGTAGAGGTTGTTAGTACAGTTGAATGTAACTAAACCAACACTTTCATAGATAATGATTTATTGCTTGGAAATATAGAGTATAATCATCTATTGTTTGTAAGTGGCAATTTATCGGGAGAGAGGATTAACCGCATTATGCTGGATCCAAGATCTCCGGTGAATATTCTCCCACTCAAAGTACTGAAGCGTATTGGGATGTTTTCATCCATTCTCAAAAGCAGCACTCTAGTAATCTAAGGCTTTAACCAAGAGAGTCAGAGGACTATGGTGACTATCACCTTGAGTCTTGATATTGAAGGATTCCTCACAAAAGTCAATTGTCATATCATCAATGCACTGACGTCCTACAATCTGTTGCTCGGGAGGCCATGGTTGCATCGATACCAAGTTGTGGCATCCATAGTGCACCAATGCTTTAAGTTTTACCAGGATGGCATAATAAGGCGCATCTCGGCTAATGTACAAACATTCATGATTTCAGAGTCATTCTTCTCAGAAGCCCAATATTATGAGCTGGCACTAAATGAACTAGAGCAGCCAAAAAAATAGGCCAAGCTGTCCATAGATAGAAGGCAGCAACCATTTACTGCTAAAAGACAAGGGTTAACATCACAAAGACCCTCATCACAGGCTGTACCTCCATAGGCGGTCCCATCCCAGTGATTTTGCCACAAATGGCTTCATACTTCGAAATTGCAATTGGCATTTCACAAGAAGATAAATTAAAACTCATGAAAGAGCTAGAAGTGCTCCAAATAGACAACGATGATGTAGAAAAAATGTTGGTTCAACATCCACAACCATTGCAACACTAGATCACTCCTGCTCCTGTACTAACTCCGCTAATTCAGAATATATTCAACTGGAGGCTAGTTGCAAATTCCTCAACTCCATAAGCTTTCACCTTTCAGGCTGGGACGTCAACGCCAAGACCACTTAGAAGAGGACGAGGAGGATGATCGGTCAGGCCATCAATCAGTAGGAAGCAAGCCATACCTCCACTAGTTGGATTTTACGAGAATCAAGTTGCCAACTCTTTGCGAGCTTATATGTCGCCACATCCAACACCAGTCGAAAACACCCAGTTCCAGTTCAACATCCCAGGCTCAAAGAGGACAACAATTACTCCGCCAAGATTATCACCTTTAGTGTCAAGCTACTCTCAAGTAGTCTCAAAGCCAATGCAGTCCTTGCATTTTGAGATCAACACCGGAAGCACCAGTCAAGCAAAGCAAGAGACATCCTCCAATCTTAGCACCAAAAGTAGTAAATGGGAGATTGGAGGAGGAAAATTATAATTCATGTTGGTCTAATATAATTGGTCACTGACTCGATCGACTAAGTCAGAAATCATTCAGGGCAAAGAACCTGAACCACAATCCCAAGCAGAAAGAGGAAGATTAGTATTTAAAGAGATTGGTTTACCCTATGGACAATATCGTACTTCTAATCTTCGAACCAAGAAATTCCTATCTGCTAAAAATTTTGAAAAATTTAGCAAGAGATGCAAAAGGATGATCGACCTCCTTGGTATTTATCCTGATGAACCTTATATGTTGGTAACCAGTCCGCTCATCCTAGTTTTGATCAAAGGAAAATTAAAAGGTCTCCGGTATCCAGGGGATCAGACAAGCCTTGGTGTGAACAATGATATTGACATGGACAGTGATGAGGAGTACACCTCTGATTGCTCTTGTGTGAGTATCAGGTTGACTATCGGTTCCATTATATGGGATTGCTAGTCAGCTCCTATTGAGTCCAAGATGTCAAAAACATCATCTGCCCCAATAATAATTGCACATTGTTACATGATTTCCACCTCTCACCATGCATTTGTATAAGAGGAATAATCTGAGTCCGATGACAAAGAATTGCAAAGAAACTTGGAGGGACCTGGTGATACAGATGACAAAGAAGTCGTTGATGACCATCAATTCCTGAATCAGAGTTAGGAACGGTAAGTGAAACTCATCAGTTCAATCACAAGCCAGACCCTAACCATTTAGAAGAAGAAGAAGATGATGACTCCTATTCTTCCTTAGAAGAAATAGCTTGTGGCGCGGCTCTGCCGGAGTTAGAAGATGGTGGACAACCAACAATCGATGAGTTTGAAGAGTTCAATCTGGGGCACAGACGAAGACCAGCAACCTTCATTTCCAAATCTTTGCCAAACCATGAAAAATTATTGCTAATGAGTCTCCTTAGGGAATTCAAAGATGTCTTTGCATGGACATACTCTGAAATGCCTGGTTTAAATCCGGATATTGCCATGCATTCTTTACATATCTCTCCAAGCAAACGGCCAATAAACAAGCACCAAGAAAGTTTAGACCTGAATTGGAGCAACAGATCATTAATGGGATCAACAAATTACTGGAAGCCAACTTCATCCAAGAAATCAAGTTCCTGAGATAGCTCTCCAATGTTGTCCCGGTGAAGAAAAAGAATGGGCAAATATGAGTTTGCATTGATTTTCGCAATCTCAATGAAGCTTGTCCAAAGGATGAGTTTTCAATGCCACATACAGAACTCCTTATCAATAGCACATCACTTTATGATGCATTCTCATTCATGGATGGTTACTCTAGTTATAACCAAATCAAGATGGCGCTAGCAGATGAGGCTTCCACTGCATTTCACACTTTAATGAATGTCTTTTGCTACAAAGTTATGCCATTTGGATTAAAGAATGCAAGAGTAACTTACCAAAGAGCTATACAATTTATTTTTCATGACATGCTTCATAAATATGTTGAATGCTATGTCAATGACTTGGTGGTAAGATTCAATGGCTACGATCAGCACCGCCTGGATCTATGCACCATCTTTATACAACTCAGGAAAAATAAGTTGTGCCTGAACCCACTCAAATGTGCATTTGGAGTTGAGTCAGGTATATTCTTGGAATTTATCATCCATCACCGAGGAATCGAGGTAGACCCACAAAAAGCAGAGGCCATCAGGAACATGCCTCCCCCAAGGAACATAGATGACCTAAGGAGCTTCCAAGGAAAGCTATCTTATATTAGAAGGTTTGTGACCAACTTAGCAGGAAGATGTCAACCATTTCATCATCTACTAAAGAAGGATATAGACTTTGTTTGGGATGAAGCTTGCCAAAAAGCCTTTGATATCATCAAAGAATTACTCTGCAATTTGCCAATTTTGGTCACACCAGCCAAGGGTAAACCGCTCATCTTATACATCTCCACGAGTGAGCAATCGCTGAGGGCATTGCTCGCACAAGAAAATCAAGATGAAAAAGAGCAAGCATTATATTACCTTAGTTGTTCATTGATCGATGCAGAATGTAATTATTCTTCAATCAAAAAGACATGCATTACCTTAGTATTCGCAGCCCAAAAGTTAAGGCATTATTTTCTTGCTTGTGAGATCTGATTAATTTCTAAAGTGGATCCACTCAAGTTCTTGGTCACTCATCCCATGTTATCAGGATGGATGGCCAAGTGGTCATTACTGCTGTCAAAATTTGACATTACCTTTATCCCACGAAAAGTGGTGAAAGGACAAGTTCTAGCTGACTTCTTGGCAGCTCATCCAGTCGATGAAGAGGTCATGGTACAAGAAGATTTGCTGGATGAAGAAGCGTTCATTGCACAAGTCAATACTCCCTGGAAGATGTACTTCAATGGTGCTGCCAAAGTTGTCAGCGCTGGGGTTGGAACCGTCTTCATCTCACCCTAGAAAGATATTCTTCCATATTCTTTATACTTAGGAAAGAATTACACCAATAAGGAATTAGAGTATAAGGCATTAGTACTAGGACTTCAAATTGCCCTCAACTTCGGTATCACAAAATTAGACATCTTTGGCAATTCGGAACTAGTGGTCTGATAATTAACCACTAAATACGAAGTTTGTCAGCCCAGTTTACGCTAGTTTTATGATATTGCTCAAGGGCTATTGGATCAACTTTTTCAAGTTAACATTAGACATATCCCGAGGACTAAAAATACCATTGCTGATGCTCTGGAAAATTTGGCAACCGTTCTAGCCATCACTGGAGGCCAAGCGGTCATTGTCAAAGTCGAGCAACGAAGCCGCATTCCTGACTCATTGATGGAGAGACCACTAAACGAGTAGAATGCGTACCTGTATGGAATTGATGGCAGATGATTGGCGAACCCCATACATTGACTACCTATAGTATGGGATTCTTTCGGAGAACTCGCAAGAAAGGTTAGCTCTAAGAAAAAGAGCTACTCAATAGGTGTATTTCAATAATACACTATATCATTAGGCATATGATGGACTTTGGCTCTGTTATCTTAACGAGGAAGAGATCCAATATGCACTCACGCAAGCATATTCTTGCAAATGTGGCGGGCATCCATCTAGTCAAAGATTATATGATGGATCAAATGCTTAGGATATTACTGGCCTACTATGGTCTTAGACTCATTGCAATTTGCTAAACCATATCTCAATGTCAACTCGATGGGGATATCCGGCACATATCACCTTCAGAATTGGTACCCGTAAACATTTCTTGGCCATTTGCATGGTGGGGATTTGACATCATTGGTCCAATCAATCCCCCATCTTCCAAGGAACATGCCTACATCCTAGCTACAACCGATTACTTCTCCAAATGGGCAGAGGTTGAGTCATATAAGAGGGTTAGAGCTAAAAAAGTAATTGAATTTATTAAATTTAAGATTTTGTATCGATATGGTAATTCATGTCAAATTACATCAGACAATGGCACTCCATTCAAGAATAAGGAAATGGAGAAGTTTTGTCGAAAGCAAGGCATCAAACAGGTATTCTCTATACCATATGATCCACAAGGGAATTTCCAAGTAGAAGCATTCAACAAGGCAATCATAAAGATCATGAGAAGAATGACAGATAAGAATAAGCGATAATGCAATCTCAAATTACCAAAGGCGATTTGGGCTTATCGCACCACTCATCAGACAACAACTAATATAACTCCTTATTCTTTGGTGTTCAGGGTAGAGGCAATCTTGCCTTTGAAAGTGCAGTTGCCGTCGCTTAGAGTTGCAACACATTCAGGGCTGACAACTGACCAACAAGCCAAGTTGCGGTTCAAAGAACTCGATACTCTGGACGAAAAGAGGTTCTGAGCCAAACAAAGAATTAAGTTATACTAAGCCCGCATGGCCAAGGCATATAACCAATCGGTTAAATACCAAGCTTACCACCTGGGTGATTTAGTTCTCAAATTAAGGATTGAAATAATAGTGGGTGGCAAATTAATTAGCAAATTTGAACCCAAGTGGGAAGGCCTTTATGTTGTGCAAGAGGCTTATGTCAATGCCTCATATCGGATTATAAATAGTAATGGTATAGGAGAATTACCTATTAGTGGGAGTTTCCTAAAGCGTTACTATCTATTAGTTGGGAAGGAGCAAATGCTGGGGGCATTTGCTCCTCCCTCCCTATTCCCTGCACATGTTTCTCAAGCAATGCAATTCATGTGCAAAAGTGGAATTGCCAAAAATAGGAAAAGAAAACATGTCAAGAAACTAGGTATTGTGAGAAAAAAATGCTAAAACTACACATTCATCAGCATATAAGATTCTCATACATAGAAGAAGTTTACAAGTGAGTTAAGGCAGCTAAAATAGACTCCTTCAAAAGGTTGAACTTCTTCTCCATTGTCTTCAAGGCTTGAGTAGCTTCTGGGTTCACAATTGGAAATGATTTCAACTCTTTTAAAGTCTCCTCAGTCGCCATCATTTCTTGTTGGGAAGTAATCACTTCATCCTCAAGTGATTGATGATCTCTAAACCTTCAGCTTCATCTTTTTCCTTGGAAGCAACAAGAAATTCTTGAGAGGATAAATGATGGCTCAACTGGTGAAACTCCTGATAAAGGACTTCAAGGCGATCTCTGCTTCCTCTAACATCTTCTCTCAAAGAGGTCAACTCTGCTTGAAGAGATGAAAGATGCTCTGAAGCCATGCACATGATTGATAATTTCTCACCGATCTTACCCCGTAAATCTTCAGGTTTAATTTCCTTGGCAGCAATGGCTTCAGTGGGGAGTCTCGAGATGGAACCTAATTCTGCTCATTCCCACGCCAGTTGAAAAAACTCGAGTTACTTAAAGATGGTTGACAAATAAGAAATGTCACCGCCTAGCCTTTGTATACCTTTAGCACGGAACAGAAAATGATCTCTTAAACTCGCGATTGCATCAGGCGAAGAGGCTCTCTATCGTGTTCTTGCAAAATCCAAGAAAAACGACCAGACTTTGTCTTCTAAGTTCTCCTGTAGAACCTTGCTTAGCTCCTTTATTGCCTTGATACTAGCGGAAGACAATATCTGAAGAAAATCCTCACTAAGTAAAACATGAAAACACGATGTTGATACATCAAGTGTTTCCCTATGTGATTCATAAGCACTATCATCAATCTGCTACAACGCCTTGGGAGCAAAGGGCAAGGCTTCACCTGCAACATGTTCATCCTCAAGATCAAGAGCAGCCTTGTCTGCGTCTCCCATAAGAATAACTGTGTAAGTAGCACCCTCAAATCGGATCTCTGCCAAAGTAACCTCCTCTTTAGTTAAAGGTTTACCAAATGAAGAAGGTCCAGAGATAATGGAGAAAGAGGAGAAGGAATGTCACTAAGTTGATGAATCACCTCATACAAATTGAAGAGATCAGGCAACAATCTCCTCTGGTCTCCTACTGATGCATTAACAGCGTCTGACTGACTGGTATGCATCTCCATGAGAATACCTTCAGCGGCAACGACCTCGATATCTTCCCCACTAGATTCCCCGATACCTTCTACGAGTTGTTCTAATGCCTCAATTAGTCTGGAAGATGATGGGGCAGAAGGAGTAGTCTCACAAGGAAGCATGCTCCCAGGAAAAGGTTTAAGCACTTTCTGACTTACTTTGGCCTTCTTCCTTCGATCTGTGGTGGAACTCCTAGAAGCAGTGGTTCTCTTTTGTAAAGCAAGAGCCTCTTCACTGGATATGACTGGAATAAGAACTTCATCGTTAGCTACCACCTTCTTGCTCCTCTTGATAGCTGAAGCGGGAACCTCTTCATTAGTTACCATCTTCTTGCTCTTCTTGACGACGATTACTCGCTGCTACCTTTGTACTCTTCTCAAGGGCTGGAATAGAAGGAGCTGCTTCGCGGCGCAAAATCACACTTTTGGTCACTCTTGGTGGAGGAGCCTCAGACAACCCTTGGCTAATTTCTTCCTCCTCATCTTGCTTTTTAGTAGCACTACTAGATTCAGTCCCTTTCTTTTGAGACAAAGTTATTCTTAGAGGAATTGAATCCTAAAGAGCCTTATCACGAAATCGTACTAGAGTACAATCTGCCAAGTATGCCTCTATATCAGCTTCTGCTTTGGTCATCTCCTCCCTTAAAAGGGACATATTGATCAGTGTAGTTTGTTTAGCATAATTCGGAGGGACATAAAAAGCTGGCTTAGGAATAGTTGTCTCAGGAGTTATCAGTTCCATCCAGATCTTCTCACCTACAGGGTATATCTGCTCACCATAACCCCACCACCCAATGTGACTACGATCAGTGCGATAAATGTTTTGATGAAGATGATGTTCATTTAACCATAAAACTTTTTGTGGAAAGGTGGACGGCCTCTCAAAATACATGGCCCGTTGTGCCCCCATGAAGACATTCTCAAGCATGTTGAGTATGAAAGAGGATGCTAATGGATAGTAAGTAAACATATCATAATTAAGGGAACATACCATAATTAAGGGGCATCGCCCTGCTTATTTTGCCCTCATTGGTGCTATACCACAAAGCATAGTCCTTAGTCACATGGACTCTTCGGGCCGGACTAAGCAAGAAAACTTTGTAATCTTGAAATGTAGAGGTAAAATAGAACGACAGTGGGAACCACCAAGCTGGACCTACTTCTGTTATATGCTCCTCTCAAAATAAAAATATAATGTGACCCGACATTTCTTGGCCATAACTGAACTGCCTGGCAAAATGATTCAAAAAATATGGTTCAACCCAAAACCTGGAGCCTTCCCGAAGAGGAAACAAGCAAGCTTGCAAAGAAAGGATGAAATCATTAATCTTGCCAAAGGTTTCCTCCTTGCCTTTCACCTAAAATCCCAAAGGATTGTTGATTGAAGCAAGTAAAAACATCTCCTGAGAAAACTTGAGTAACTTCACTAATCGATCTATCACTTCGTCAAATCATATGTTCCTAAAAATGGCAGTCAAAAACTTCCCCAATAATAAACCTTCACTAGGCAGTTGTGTTGGTGAGTCAACCCCGTAAATCCAGGAAAAATAAAGTCCTAACTAGGCTGTAAAAAAATGGACTGGGAAGTAAGTAGTGTATGTGACTGGCCCAGAACAATATAAGACCATGTCGTTTAGCCCGCAATAGATGTCGCAAAATATGCAAGGAGCCATGGACAGTCTCTTACCTTCGGCAAGCTGAAGAGCCGGCATTAAGCATAAGGGGTTAATGCAATGATCATATGCTAATGAAGGACCGATAATAACAAAAAGCCAGAGCATAAGGAATAAAACTAATTCTTCATCTAGGGTGATACTGCCCAAAAGAGCTTCATCAGCCCAAATATTCCATTTTGCCCAATCTTCAAATGCTGGCATCCTACATTTTTGAGCATTGGGATTGAAAATCCTTCCGAACAATTGTGTCTAGCCTATACAGGAAAGCTTAGTGCCAGACCATCTTAACTTACTAATTGTATTCAAGATGCGATAACCTAAGCTGCCTTCTCTAAAATCCTCAATTGGCGGGAGGTACAAATCAAAAGGCTCCCCGATGATAGGCAGCTAACAAGCGACATTGAGGTTCCATAGCATGATACACATCTCACTATAAGGGAAATAGAAGGAATCGGTCATTAGAGACCAAAACTGAATGAAGCCACGCATGGCTTCCATGTGCCAGTGGAATGGACCTTGAGTGCAAAGAATCACGTCATAAATACTAGCCTGACAAAGGACGCTTTTGTGCATTACTGCTATCTACTTTGCCTAAGGTTTAAAAAAATTATTCTTTGGTAAACCACCCTTGAACTAGCCTCTTTCACCATCAGTAAAAACTTATAACCCTCAAGAATTATTGCCCCCTGGAGAGGGGTCTCCATAGAGTATTCATGAGGATCCAACATCTCTTTGATGAGAGACAGGAAACAACCGTCAAAGCGGTCATTCTTATCATAGTACGTAAAAGCATTGGCAGATAGATAAGCGCTCTCAACACCTTTTGGGAGCTCTGCGTTCATCCAAACAAAGAAGCCCCTGTCTACCTCTTTAATTTGATAATAACAGATAGTACTTTGAAGCCCCTGTCTACCTTTCTTTCGCTTCTTCCATTTTCGCTATGACTGGTGTTGTAGCACCATATGAACTTCCCCTTGGCACTGAGCTGCAACATAAATTTCGCCTTGGCATTGAGCTGCAACATAAATTTCACCTTGGCACTGAGCTGCAACATAAATTTCACCTTTGCATTGGGCTACAATATGAACTTCCCCTTGGCACTGAGCTACAACATAAATTTCACCTTGGCATTGGGCTATAATATGAACTTCCCCTTGGCGCTGTGATGGAATAAGGATCTCTCCTTCTTCTGATCAATCTCCTGATACTCTTACATCTGGCTCAAGAGTAACATCAGATGAAGGAATCACTTCAGTGACAGGAGGATTCGAAACAGAACTATTCGTCATAGGTTGCATCGATGTTGCTTCATATTGGTCATTTACATCATGCTCTCTTATAAAGACTGAATCAATATTGCAAGGGACGTAGCCAAACTCACTTGCTCTAATAGGAGAATCATCAAAATTCACATAGTCAATTGAGCTAACAAGAGATGGAAAAGCCACTCTGGTATGAGGATCCATATCTATAAGAATGAAAGAGAGAGGGAATATGTCAATAAGCTCTTTGTTCAATATATCAAGAGGTAATTGATGATGTTAAAAAAAAAACAAAAAAAAGTGTGTTGGATTTGCTTCATGAATTTTTGAGAATTTTCCAACATAAATATGAATTATCCAAAGCAATTATGAGTTTTGGGATTTTTCTCTCTCTTACAAGCATCATGAGATTTGGGGGATTTTGGTCATCCATCAATTTTTGGGTTCAAAATAAAATATATATATATATATATATATATAATGGGGGTCCTCTAGCCCATCTAGGTTAGTTCAGCTAGACGGCCCGTCTGGCCTTAACCCAGCCATGCTAGGCCAAGCAGAATAGGCTCGCACAACACTGTCAAGGCCCCACTGCCACCAACACATGGTGTGCTTGATCCTCATTTCTACTGGCCTGTGAGTGCATCTGGTCCCTGCTTCACTCCTGCCCACACCAAGAGCATGCGGGCCCCGCTCCAACTAGCATGTTATCCTACGCTCAAGACGCATCAATTAGCCCGCATGAGTCATTAAGCCCCATTCAGAACAACTTATGATAGAGGTGTTTTCACACCTAGCAACTAACGCCGAAGGGGCGTCTTCTTCCCCAACACTGGTGGGATAATGCGAGTAGTAAAAGAAAATTTAAAGGAGAAATGAGATGAAAATGTTTCCTGCCTTTACCAAGCTAAAAGATTTATGCGGCCAAGGATGTTCGCAAATAAAATCTCTAGGAAAAGCTTCAGTTCCCTGAGTTTGTCACTGTGACAGTAGACAACAATATGGAACAGGGAAATGAGTTTCCCTATTTCACTAAAGGGAGTAAAGATTATCTTATCGCTTCCAGAAAATGGTGAAGAATCTGAAATCCGAAAACATTTATAAGATTGGAATGATAAGTAGTAGTGGCAGTAATAGTGGAGAAGAAATCAAAATTTTCATTGAGCCTCAACAGCAATAAGATGTGGCGGAGGATTGCGTCGTTTAGAAGGCCAACCTACTCCTCTCCCCTTTCAATAGAAATAGGAAGCAAGAGTATTTTTGAGTTCTAAGAGAACTCATCAAAAAAGTTGAAGATCCATTGCTAGAGATTGCTTGAAAGTCTCTATTCAGAAGAAAAATGGGGCTTATAAAGAAAAAATAAAGCTGTTAATGGCAGCTTTAATTCAATAGCCAACCAAAAATGGAAAAGGTAGAAAAAGTTTTCTGATGGGTTTTTGAATGAAGAAATAAATGGTAGTGTTTCTCTTAAGCTAGTTTGGGAATCATAAAACTATAATTTCAGATTGATAATCCACAATCTAGTGGTTAAAAAACTGCTAAATTTCATCTACCAGTATTTACCAAGATTCATAAATCAACGGTGCCTGTTAATGTGCTTGTATAGCTACACAATTACCCACATTATCAACCACTGGGGGACATTTGTAGGGACCTGAATAAAACACATGGTAGAAAATAAAATCGTGGGGAAGGGGGAGAATCTTTGCTTGCGTGCTCCGCCACATAAGGAGCTCATGCATCACTCCGGAGACGACATTGTCACCTGGCCAACCCTGCCCATCATCACCCCCGTCATCATCTTCGTCTAAGTAATTCGGCAACTTCTTCGGCCATCGGCAGTGAGCAGAAGATGGAGATCTAAGCTGGTCCTGGAGAAGGGTACAGCGGCAGCATCACCGGCAGCGAGGAAGAACCCACGTCAGCAACCCCATTCTACATCTTTGAATAACCAAAGGCAAGGATCTGGCGTGGCAAAGGATTGTCTAGCATCAGGATAATGACAAAGACATTATGGTTAGAGCAGATTGATGATGGCGGCATCGCAACAACGATTTGTAGCTAAAACCAATATTTTTTTGTTCAATCAAATTTTTTAGCCACCAGAGAAGACAATCTGGTGCGGCAAAATCAACACCGACGTCGGAACAACGACATTAAGTTTTTGTCCATAGCAGATTGATTGTCCAGTGGTCGGACGGTGGTAGCGTAGGAAGCAGCAATAGTAATCTTCTCCCTCCCCGTCGAAAAACAGAGACTGTTGGATGACAGAAATCAGAGATGGTAGAGGGCCAAGTCAGTTTGCTGGAGGAGCAACCCATCACTGGTGGTAAGCAAGGATGACAATTGGTTTTGAATGCCTTTTTTTGATATTTTTGGCTAATGGGAGCAAGGATCCGATGGAACGAGGTAGCACCGGAGTCAAAAGAATGAGGCCAATTTTTTGGATGGCACAAATCGGCTATCCGATGGTCGGATGGCAGCGTCGCAACTGCAAGTTGCGGCCAAAACAGATGGGCTTTTTCAAATTTATCCGAATGCTCCAGCAAACAAGGGTGAAGATTCGGTGCGACGAAGAGTCTTCGGAGGTCAGGAAGTTATCGCCGAGTTCCTGACAGGAGCGAATTGGTCATCCGACTGCCTGATGGCAACAGTGCAGGAAGCAGCAATGGTGCGTCTTCTCCCACTCAGTTGGAAAACAGAGACGATTGATTCCATGCTTCCAATAACCAGAGATGAAGAAAACTGATTCATCGGGGAGGCAACAGCCGATGGTTGTCGGTGGTGAGTGACGAAAGTTGACCCTGATCAGTTCCACTCGATAGCTAGGAAGTTGCGATGGCAGCTTTCGTTCATCGCCGACAATAGGTAGAGATGGCTGAAGCAGTCTGACATTTCTTGAATGACGTGCCGCGCAGAAGTTGACATGGCGTGCAGGAGAGGGAGGTGACTGGTGGTGCTGTCGTGGGCACCCAAATTTAGAACCTTGCTCCAATCTAATTTTCTGTAGTAGTGTGAGTAAGG
>JAYJMB010067477.1:0-24831 GCA_036873735.1 Pouteria campechiana
CACCCCCCCCCCCCCCCCCCCCCCAAGAGTTCTGCTTGGTGATTAGACCGGAAGAACCAATTCAATTGCTATGCCACTAGCACTTCACAAGTGCACCATGGGAGATTATGAATTTCATTTCAATGGTGGGAGAGCTAATAGGGTTTATTTCAACAATGAAGAGGAATGGGTAAGTTGATGGGTTTCATTTCAATGGGGAAGAGAAAGGAAAGGAAGAAAGCAAATTTAATGGTAGTATTAGTTATTGACATGTTACCCATGAGACTGCATTGAGCAGCAGCGCTAATAATTCATGGATGTGTTACAAATATCTGTTGCAAGGTCATGGATTTATTAAAGCCAAACTGACCAAGGAGAACAGGAAAAGGAGACAAGCATGAACGAAATTGAAAACAGAATCCTATGAATGTGAACACGCTGGACTCAGAATGCCTAAGAACAACCCCTCAAATTTCAGTCAAACAGTTTGGTTGGTGGGATGTTTCATCCATTTTTGTCAATAGTCATGTGTAGTTCAGCTCGCCTATTAGAATGGTACATGTAGCTGCTCTACATGAGAGATGAGAGAATTTAATTGCTATATGACAGGTAAAAATTCAAAGGATGAATGAGGCCGTCAATGATAGATGAAACCTCTTCCGCATAAGAAATGCTCACCTCTATTCACTTCTGTGATTAACTTATTCATTTCTCATCAATATTTTACTTGAACAAACAGTAAGCTGTTTATCACGGGCACTTAGGAAACATCTGAGTAATGTTTCACATATATAGAGCATTCCTGGTTTCATAAGTTTGCTCCCGCCACATGACAAGTTGGCATAGGGGGCCCCACCAAATCCGTAAAGCACTTTCTCTCCAGAAGATTCAAACCGGCCCTAAAATGCAATTATAACATTTAAAGCAGATTTTATTCATCACTGAGTGAGTAAACATGTTTGACTAGGCTCAAGTCACGGTTGTATCAAATGCCTCGCTCTCTATAAGACCAAAGGATGTAACATCGGATGCCCTCATTTCTCCCGTAACTTTTTCCTCAAGGAAGAAAGGCTTTAAAACAGAGATCATTGTCGCAGTCCATTGCTACTCCCAACAGAAGTTCGTAAGATGAATAACTACATTCCTAAAGAGAACATAAATTTTCGAATTTGGCTCTTTTTGAGCTCAATATCAACAAAGAAAACAGATACCATACTTCCTAAAACCCTAAAACCACCAAAGTGCTGCTATTCCATGACAATTGCCTCACTTTCCAAAAATCCCCAGAAGTTCATATATCAAGAGAATGGAACAGCTAAAAAAGCCCTTGCTTTCGCCCCCTTCTCTCTATTCCCTGGGAAGGTTTCACAAAATTATCTCAGCCCTACAATCAAATAACATCGCAAACACGGAATGCAGAACGCGCCTCAAGAAAGATCACTCCAGCTCAAAACCCCAACCCTAATCGCCACCAGATCATATTCAAGACTCTTAACTCCACAACTCCAAACCGCTCTCAACACTCCAAGCGACGAAATTTCCCCCTTTGGCAGGACAATTGAGAGCAATTCCAGACATCCGAACCCTAGAAATAACCAGAAAAAGGTCATGAGCCACGAGATATGGCCAGGAATAGGTCGCCGAAACTCACCGCTGCTGTCCGACGGATCGTAGTCCATAGCCAGATTCGCTGAGCTGGATCTTGATTCAAATCCGAAACCCTAGAGCAGAATGCAAGAGCTCCTACAGGAATGCGACGAAGGAAAGCTTCTTCGGGGGCGGCAGCTGCGACTGACCGAGAAGGAGAGATCGCAATGAAGTGAGAAGAAAGTCTTCAAGTCATAGCCAGAGAAGCGATTGGATGGGAGAAGATGAGATGCGGAGGCGGACGCAGAAAATTGGACGCGCGCGCGGAAGAGATATTGGTTTTTATCGAGGGGGCCGACCGGAGAGCTGAGAGCGAAAGCTTAAAGGAGATGGATGATAAAACGCGGACTCGAGGGCCTTTTATAGCGCCCGCTCTTTTGATTTATTAGCCAGTTCCGCCCTGCCGGGTTTTGATCTAGGGCTTTGGAACTTAGTGCCTGTTTGGCCGGCGGTAAATTTAAGTGATTAGAAGCGTATTTACATTTAGAGTTTTTTATAAAAGCTCCAAAGCCTCGGTGTACAAGCCAGTTTTCGGCTTTTATAGTTTTAAACGGCGCTTCCTTACGTATTATCAATCAAACACTTAGAGAGCGCGTTTTGTCTTGTAAAAGCACTTTAAGCTTGCCAAACAGGCACTTAATCGCTGTTAGGAACATGGACACGCCCTGCAGTTTGCTGGCACATGCGCACCTGGCGATCCGTCCATCATGCAAAATTCGACGGTTGACGGTTGAGATTTAAATGCGTGTTACGAGATTGTTTTCGGACTTCGGACAGTGGAAGGAAACGTAGGCGTCAGCATGGTTTTTAAAGGCACGCCAATTAGGCTCACGAGGCTCGCTTCTTTCGCCTTGAGGTGCACTTGGTGCGCCCGATTAACTTAAAAAAAAAAAATAGAATAAAAAAACTTTCAACATTTAATTAAGACTTTGACTTTTCTAATCTTTCATTTCTTTCTTGGTTTAACAAAAGTTACACCCCTCTATAAAATTATATTTAATATTTGAGTAATTTAATTATTTTATTTTTATAATATAATTATAATTAAATTTATTTAATTTTATATAATGTATGTCTTGCTTAACTCTAGCGTCTTGGCAGTGCACCTTGCGGCCTAGCCCCAAGAGCTCTTTTGCGCCCTGTGCCATTGCGCCTTTAACGACTATGGGCGTTAGTGAGTAAATGATGCAGGGAGAATTCCACCCATGCAAGCAATCAAAGAAACAAAGAAAAAATACACAAGGTCTATCACAATATATTATAGATAATAATTAAAAAACTGTTGGAAATAATTGTGTAAGTAGATAATGGGTAAAAAAAAGGAACTTATAGCCATGAAAATAATAAAGGCGAAAACAAGATAGAAAATATCAACCATGAGAATTATTTTTATTGCAAATAGATGATGTAAGTAAATGTATTATTAATTTATCATTTATATTTATTTATCTATGAATTTACATTTTACCTTCCAGGTAGATTTATCTGCATACAGTTGCAAAATTAATGGCAGCGTACAATGAAGTGAGACCAAGTTTACTCTCTTGGGGAGTTGCAATGTTGTTGGCAAAAAATTAATATTGACTAAACAAAAAATAAATACAGATAAATGGTCTTTTTTGTAAGAAAAATATGGTCGATGATAAAAAAGCAAATTTGAGTAAAAAAAACTGATAAGCTAAGTAAATGTCGTGTCAAATAGAGGATCTTTTATATTACTCACGTTTTGACACTGTCTAAATACGATAATAGTTTCATTTGTACTTTTTTAGCTAAATTGCAAGTTGGCTCAAATACAAGCACCATCTTAGCTCAAATACAAGCACCATCTTAGCTCAAATAAAGCTTTCAAATCTGCATACAACTGCATATCAATTGTTTGGCTAAACATTTTAAAGTACTGTATGTTAAGCAATAATTTTTCTTTTCTGCATGGGCTTTCTACATTAATTAATTTTAAGATAATATTACCCTCTTTCTCTCTCTTTCTCTCTCATAAAAAAGTAAGATCGTGAGCATGAAATTAAAATCATGCTCAAATATTGATAATCAGTTCTCATCTCATTTATGTGGTTTGATTTCCTATCTATTTAAAAAGTTTTAGATACTTTCAACTGGATTTGATGAATATTCTTACTTTTTTTATGATTGTCATGATGATTTTTCTTGCCAAGTTATTTATTATCAATTGTAATAGTTTAGTCCTATTAAAAATATATTTTTTATATTTTAGTTTACTATTTATTTAATTATAAGAATTTCATCTTTGATATTAAAATATAAATTACTTATAAAAATATTAATCATATATTAAATTAAAATTTATAAAAATAGTGTTAAGATTTATATGCAACACTTTAAAATAATCATTAAATGAATAATATATTATATTTTATTAAATTTATTTTTTAAGATTTAGTCATTTACATAATTTATTTAAAGATAACTAGTGATAAAATTAAAGTATAATTATTTTATCTCTTTTTTATTTAAATAATAAAAGTACTTTCATTGCATTATATAGTCAAATACATGTGTAATACAAAAAGTGCTTTTAAGAAATATTTTTTTAAAATACTTTTTACAGAAATTTCAATACAACACCACTCTTTCAAAAGTACTTAAATTCAATAGCAAAACGGAGCCTAAGATGCCTTTCATGGAAACTTGTAGAGGTACTTTTTATAGTTGTACGGTGGAAACCGGAGAAGTTTTGAGAACCGTTGTACCCAAAGCAAACAATGCCTTGACGTGAGTGGGAGTCATTTTAAATATAATGAAAATTTATGAAATCACATGTAATAACGAAAAAATGGGAATGGGAACAAGCAAAAACCCTTTTGACCTCTTTTTCTTCTTCCCAACCACATCCTAATCTATTTAAAATTATAAAAAAGCATGTGGACAAAATAATGAAAAATGGAATATGAAAATGTAAAAAAATAAAAATAAAAAATGCGAAAAAATGAAAGTAATGATAGTAAAAATTGAATAAATAAAAAAATCGATTGAAAAGGGTGAATGAGAATTAAAAATACAGGTAACAATAAAACAAACAAGCATGGTTGTTAGAATACTCGGATGTCACATACAAAATTGCTCCCACGGGACAGCAGAAAAAGAAGGAAAGAAAGAAAAAACTTAAAAGGGCAGCATCCACGCACGAGTTTCTTTTGGATCAAAGCTCAACAATCAAGGCAGCCTTGCCATTGAACACCGATCGAAATTTAACAATCCAAAGACCTTTTAATCACTAGCATTCATTTTATTGTAATATCTGATAAAAAAAAAACTTTGGATTTTCCCAAAAAATTGAAATTTGGGAGGCTTCATTCGGAAATTAACAGGCAAGGCCGTTTCTGTGGGAGGATCTTGGAACTAATCTAAGGATTTTTTTTTTTTTTTTTTGGCAGAAGAAGCGTGGTTATTTATCTATTTCTTTCGTACATCGATGTGATGTTTAATTACCTGTTAAGGCCATTGTTTATATATATATATATTTTAAAATATAGTTAGTTTATTTTTATTCAGAATTCTTGATTGAAGTAAAAGAGAAGGTATATGAGTCGGCCGAGAGCTCTCTACGTACACAACGGCTGTAGTATTCCACCGGAACTGGAATACGATTTACATCCTCCCCGTTTGCTTGGCAGACAGAGAGTAGGAAAACACAGCGATGCTCGGTCATTTCTCTCTTCAACGGACGCCTTCTGCCTCTAAATCGCTTTCTCCTTTTATCTTTCCCTCATCCTCTCTTCCTCTCTTCCCGCCCGCACGCCGGAAAACCCCTCCTTCTCCCTGCATCCGCCCCAATCCAGCATCTTTTCCAGCGGGTTGTCGCGAATCTTCATTCCTCTCTCCCACTCCATCGACTGGCGGAGCTGGGAAGGCTTTTTCCAGCTCTGTTCCCGTCGACTTCTCTGCGAAGGATGGAGTGGCAGAGCCTACGACCACTGTCGATGGCAGGAGTGGAAGCAGGGGCAGATTGAAGCTCGAGGAGTTGAACTGGGATCATTCGTTCGTGCGGGAATTGCCAGGGGATCCAAGAACAGATGCGATTCCTCGTCAGGTTTTTTGGTTTTTCATCCAAAAATTCCTCTTTTATGTCGGTCTTGTAATCTGATTTGCTGGCATACTATTTCTGGCTCTAGTGTTCGAGAACTGAGGTTGTATTAGTCAAATTTGTCTGGGAATAGATTGGTGAGAGTTTCACTTATAGAATTAGGGATTTTTGGAAGATTCTGGATAACCTAAAGGAGAATTTGAGTCTTTTTCTTGGACAGAGATGACAGTTGCCAAATTGCCAACCCAGGGAATCTGTTGTCCTACTTGACTAGGATATCTCCTTGCTACCCCTAGCAATGACATCTTGGCTTGACACATAAGCTTTTCTGTATAAGCTACATCCTTCTGCAGTCTGCTGCAGAATGGTTAGTGGTCTCATCTTGTGAATTAAATTCTATTCACGTAGAAATTTGATCTTCTGGAAAATTATTGTTAATGCTTATATTCATGTGCCATAATCCCTAAATGGTTGTCCAACTGTACCCTAGCCAAGAAGTCAGGTTGGTTCATTGGTCGGTTGGGCTGCACATGTCCATTGCAAACATGGAAGCCTCAAAATATAGGAAATGATTCTCTATGGAATGTTTTCATGGAAATTTTCATTCAAATGGTTTGTCTTGGACCTGCATTGATGCATAAGTTAAATGCAATCCATTTATCATGCTTGGCACCATTTGCTTAGCTAAGATTCGAAAAATCATTACCAATTTATTATGGTTGGCACCACTTGGTTAGCTTAGGTTCAAAAAATATCACCCATTTATTATACTTGGCACCACTTGCTTAGCCTACATTCAACAAATATCACCTGTTTATCACACTTTTCACCACTTGGTTAGCTAATATTCAAAAAATATCACAATTGGAGATTTAGGTGAGTCACAAAATTCATCTTATTTGAAAGTGAATATGCACCTGTCAAAATTTCTCCTCCTTTGTTACCCATCCAAGCTTTCAATTAAGATGATTTTTTTTTAAATATTAGCTAAATAAGTTGTACCAAGTATGATGAAGGAAACAGAAGCCATGGTTTTAAAAAAATTTAAAAAAAGCAAGAAGAGAAAAACTAGAGAATCTTTCCACGTATGGTTTTCATAATTAGAGTTGGCAATGGAGAAAACTTAGGACAAAATCTCTCAACATCTTCAAAAGCAGAAAATCTCTATTAGTTTCCTTTTCTATAATTAATGTTATTCATTCTTTATTGTCTAAAAAGAATTGCTCAAAATCATAAAAAAAATAATTATTTGGTAGATAAATTACTTGAAATGCAAACAAAGTGGATTTATTAACAAGAAAAAATCTATAAGACTCAAAAATTATTATGCATCATACACAATTATTAATATACTAAAATATTTTTACTATTTATATAATTTTATATGGTATACATAATGATGAAGTTATGGTTTATTCCAGTTTGAATCAACAGTTGAACTGGTTTGAACCAAACCGGTTGATAACATTGCATAATAATATTGCTTCAGATAGAAATGCTAAGGAAACAGTGCAAAAATGACAGCATTTTTAATGAAAAGAGATGTCAAAAGATGTATTCACCATTTTGGATACTTACAATAAATAAGCTAGGATGACATCGAAGCTCTCTGCCTGTGCAGCCTCTCCATGGAATGGAGGTAAGGCTGTGTGCATCTTGTCTTCCCTAGACCTTGCATTGGCAGTGCCCTTGTGTGCTAGCAGAAATTCCTCTTTGTTTTACAAAATCTCCCCTAGAATTACCAATTTAATATCTTGTAAAATTTTCTATTTCTTCTTCTTTTTTGATTTCACATACTTTCTTAAATTGGGGATACGATTTGCTGATACTCTATAAGAATACTAAACAAATGTGAAGATCTTGATGAAAATTGTTGACATAAATATTGAGATTTATTGTGTACAATTTTTGTAAGCATTGTGAAAAGATACCATTAAAGGTGCTTATAGTATTGCCAATTCCCCAAATAGATATCACTGGTACACTGCAAGATATTCTTGATACTCAGAAAATTGGTTGGTTGTTCTTTGTTTTGCTGCCTACATGTCCATATGAGCTTTAGTATTGAATGGACAATCTACGTGATATTAAACATTCACAATGTGGCTGATAATACTTGTTTTGGGTCACTCTAAGTGTGTGCTATTTTAGTGGAGTCTTTTTGTTCTGCACTTGAGAAGCCTGACTGATATGTTTCATTTTTTTGGCAGGTATTGCATGCTTGTTATACAAAAGTGGCACCTTCTGCTGAAGTGGATAGCCCCAAACTTGTTGTGTGGTCAGAATCGGTTGCTGAGTTGCTCGAGTTGGATCCTAAAGAGTAAATATTTTTCTGACACTTCTGGCATGGTGTATTTTTCTTTGCCTTTTGATTTATTTGGGAAAATTTTATGAAGTTTTCCTTTGAAAATTTGAGTTCCATTGATTTGCCTCCCTCCATTTCTTTGCCCAGAGCTTCTAAGAAAACAACTAAACTGCCATCACCTCAGCTTTGAGCACAACTGTTTGGGTGTTTTGGTTTGATCTTAGGTCTTCGGTGGAAGTTTATGGTTAATTTAAATGTCAGTGAATTTCTCCTTAGTGTTGACTATTATCTTGACCACTGTTGAGATAAGTTCTCATTTTGTTTTCTACCATTAGAAGAATAAAAAGCTGTGGAAGGAGATTACTGGATAATTCGATTGATAAAGAAGTGCTGATAAATTAATAACCAATTAAATGCCTCAGTTACTGATTATTGACTTCTAGTTCGGCCTTGGGGAAGTCTGCTTATTTGGCTGGATTTCACAATCTGGTTTCACCACAATTCTTTTGCATGCCAAGTTTTGATGTCTTCTAATGTTCACACATATCTTATATATATCATTAACCTTTATCGATCTTACTTATCTTGGTATATTACTTTTTGCTTGTGACTCATAAACAAATGCCCGTTGGAGTTTCAGATTTGAAAGGCCAGATTTTCCTCTCATGCTCTCCGGGGCTTCAACTCTACCAGGAGCGTAAGTGTTTATACGACTGAATCATTGTTTTCATACAGTTCTCCTTCTTGTTGGAGCAATAGGTTAAGTATTGAATTCACCTGCTTCTGCTAATTCTGTTTGCAGATTGCCATATGCACAATGCTATGGTGGTCATCAGTTTGGCATGTGGGCTGGGCAGCTGGGTGATGGACGTGCAATAACTCTTGGGGAGGTACTGAATTCTCGAAGCGAAAGGTGGGAATTGCAGCTAAAAGGTGCAGGAAGGACACCTTATAGTCGATTTGCAGATGGCCTTGCAGTACTTCGCAGTAGCATCCGAGAATTTCTCTGCAGTGAAGCAATGCACTGCTTGGGAATCCCAACAACCCGTGCACTTTGTCTTGTCACAACAGGCAAAGGTGTCATTCGTGACATGTTTTATGAGTATGCCTACTGTTCTACATTACTGACAAGCTACCTCTAGGTTCCACGTGCCTGTTGTCCTAATATTCTGTTCATTACTCTCAGTTAGTGAATTCCCGCATAAATTGATTACTTCCCAACTTCCACATTTATTTTTTAAAAGGAAATAATTTCCCATTTCTAGATGTATAGCTTGGTAGATACTGAAATTTGTGCATGTTGGTTAGGTTGTGAACATCTGCTATTGTCCTGCAATAAGAGAAAAAAAGGATACTTTTTGACAACAAATGAATGAATGATAAACCCTTCTTCTTTCAGGATCGTGGGAGGGGGGATTACCAAAAGACTAATATCTCTATATGAATTTTGAAATTATTAATCTAAGTCACACAAATCAAGCCAAGTCATGCAAATCAATCACAAGCTGAAAGAAAATTGATTCCAATCTTGGGTTGGATACCACCACAAACAAGGTGGAGATGAAGGTACTGCATGCTTACATATTATGCACACAAAAATTAAGTGTCAGGTGAAGACAAGTTTATCATCTCCTGGTGGAAATCCCTGTCATATGTTATTCACTTTGATGTTTCATTGCAGTGGCAATGCTAAGGAAGAACCTGGGGCAATTGTTTGTCGAGTTGCTCAATCCTTCATCCGTTTTGGTTCATTCCAACTTCATGCATCTAGAGGCAAGGAAGATTTTCATATTGTTCGTGCTTTAGCAGATTACACCATTAGGCACCACTTCCCTCATCTTGAGACCTTGCATAAGAGCCAGAGCTCATTTTTTAAGTCAGAAGCTCAGGAAGGCTCTTTAGGGGTGGATTTGGCATCGAACAAGTATGCAGGTGAAGTTTCTGTTTGATCTGCCTGTCTGTCACTGGTCTGCTCCTCTTTTGCACGTATGTGGATGCATTTGTTGACCGAGGAGAATCACTTTAGAGGCCATATTAACATTTATACCCTTCGACTATTGTGATAACAGCTTGGTCCGTTGAGGTTGCAGAGGGAACAGCGTCTTTGATTGCAAGATGGCAGGGGGTTGGGTTTACTCATGGAGTTCTGAACACAGATAACATGAGTGTGTTAGGTCTCACCATTGATTACGGTCCTTTTGGATTTTTGGATGCTTTTGATCCAAGCTACACCCCAAACACCACAGACCTTCCTGGGAGAAGGTATTGTTTTGCAAACCAGCCAGATGTTGGATTATGGAATGTTGCACAGTTCACTGCAACTCTAGCTGCTGCCGAGTTGATTAGTGATGATGAGTCAAACTTTGCCATTGAAAGGTATGATAGACTTTTCCACGTGTATATCAATGCCTTTTCATGTGATGCAGGGCAAGATCCGAGATGTTCATGAGTTGGGCATCGCTGCATGTGTCCTTGTTCTTAAAAATCTTGCAAACCCACTTGATTAAGTTGCCTAGTCACAGAGAAAGCAAACAGTTCAAAAAGGCTTGGCTTATTTTTTCACTCGTTTGAGGCTTTGAGCTCCGTGCACTCTGGTCTACGGATTAAGTGAACTTGTCTATTTTTTGGACAATGTACTGCACATGTCTACGGATTAAGTGAACTTGTCTTTTTTTTGGACAATGTACTGCATATGTGGTTCACTTAATGAACAACGATGATCACAAAGTACTGGAAAATTGCAGCATGTAGGTGGTGCTTGGGTCTGCATGAATGCAAAATCAAACCTCTTCATTGAATGATAGGAAGATATTATATGTAGTAATGTTGTCTGTGCTTGGCCTTTTGCAGGTATGGGATTAAATTCATGGATGAATATCAGTCCATAATGACCAGAAAACTTGGCCTGGGAAAGTACAATAAACAACTGATCAGCAGGCTTCTTAGCAACATGGCCATTGATAAAGTAGACTACACAAATTTCTTCAGGCTGCTTGCTAATGTCAAAGCACACCCTAGCATTTCAGGAGATGAGCTGCTTATTCCACTTAAGGATGTTTTGCCAGATATTGGGAAGGAGCGGAAAGAAGCCTGGGAAAACTGGGTGCAGGCCTATGTACAGGAAGTATGCAATTGATGCTATCTTTTTCGTTTTTAACTGTTTTTTTTTTCTTTGCTTGTCTTGGTTTTACTTGTTTTTCTTTAGGCTCATAGTCTTTATATTCCTTTTTGTTGGTTTCCAGAATTAAGGTCCCCTACTAATTCAATTGGGCTATTAGTTTCCAGCATACTGTCTCAGTTTACATACCCAAGGACTTCGTGTCTTGGATGATTCAGTGCCATTTTTTCATTCCACATTTGTGATTATCTACATCTTTTTGGGAAGAGCCACATAATTTTTTGGTATTGACTGAATTTGTGGTTGGGTAACTAATTTTTAGTTATAATTGCTGCTTGATAGACATTCTACCTGAGAAAATTCTAGAAATTGTTTTTATCATGAGATCATAGATTTTTTTTTAAATTATTTTTATTAGCTTTTTTTTCCCTCAAACTTGATTTGTGCTAACTTATATTCTTTTCTCTTTTCTACTGAAAAAGCTGGCCTCCTGTGGAGTTTCTGATCATCAGAGGAAGGTAGCCATGGATTCCATTAACCCAAAATACATTCTTCGGAATTATCTGTGCCAAAGTGCCATTGAAGCTGCAGAGCAAGGTGATTATGCGGAAGTTTGCAGGCTCCTGAAAGTTATGGAACGGCCATATGATGAGCAACCGGGAATGGAGAAATATGCAAGCCTACCACCTGCATGGGCTTATAGGCCAGGTGTGTGCATGCTGTCTTGCTCTTCTTGAGGTTTGTTTATTCTCGGTATCCTTCAAAAGCAAATGTTAAGATTGATTACAAATGTATTTACTTCAGCTTGTGTTATAAAACATAGTAGGAAGAAATTTCTACAACACTGTGCTTCAGGAAGCACTGAGTCTCATCTCGCCAGCCATCAGGTGATGGAATTGTGCATGTGGGGAAACTCAAAAAATCCCGACGTGAGCTGGAAGCCCAAAAGAATAGATGCAAGAAATTTTGCTGTAAGAACTACTGATGCAATGCATACCATATGACGGGAACATTCATTTTTTTATAGACCCCTTCAAACTCTACACTATCTCTTATGAAGATGGATGGACATGCTTTATGGCTTGGGATATGCTGATTCACACTTGCATTTGGGACCAAGCCTTAGTTCAGCTCGTCTTGTAAGAGTCGATGGGAACGTCAAAACTGTTAAGTTGGTGCTTTTCAGATTGTTATCCTATGTGGCCAACCTTTTATTTGCTATCGTTCGCAAATTAGGATTGCTATCGTGATGGTGAAGGTTTACAAGGGATCTAGGAAGCAGTCCGTGAACAATGGTTTTTATAGTGAAATTCGATGAGATTTAAAGATCTTTGTTTACAAAAACAACGAAATTCATTGTGAAACTGGAGGAGATTTGAACAAAGCGTCAAACGATAGCGTGGATGTCAGATTCAAATTTCTTTTCCGCATAGCTTTACTTCATAAAAAGTTAAAAACAACCTTTCCGATACATGACACGAGTTTAGTCAGACATCTCGTCTCCTTCCGTCAGTGACTGAGTCTGTTCTCTGAGAAGCTCCCCTGATTCATGCTTACAGGAAAATAAGCGTATTAGTGACACCCATACGTCAAAATATCTGAGGGGGGTAATTCTTATGGGTGCTCTCGAGTTTTGATGAAATTGCATATGACACGGTCTGCTCTCTGCTCTTTATAAGCGTACCTCAAAGGTTTGATTAGTCTTTCATGCATACTCTTTAACATCAGAGTCCATTAGGAACTATTACCCATGATGTTATAAATTAGGATTAAAATTTCTAAATGATGAAAATACTCCTAAGAGGCTGTATGACACGATTTCGCTCCCTTTCTTGCCTTCCTGTTATCCTTGGTTTCCCTAAGCCCTTCACTTTAAGAAATAGGAATTGTATTATTTAAAATGCAACCCGTGGTTTCCCTAAGCCCTCCATTTAAAACATAGGAATTGTCTTATTTAAAATGATGTATGCATTTTACGAGAGTAAAAACATGTTTCATGAAAAATTATTTAAATAGAAATGACCAAGTGGTTATCTAAGATTGTTTAAATTTATCTATTTTTATGCATTTTTTGGCTCCTATGTTCGCTACTAAAATTTTCGTTTCTGCATCTAATAATTCAAATATGAATTTTAAACTTCGAGACAAGTTTTATTTGTGACCCCATATTTTCTATAGATATAGGTCAAGCCAAGTTAAAGATTGTAAGATTTGAGTGTCTCATACGCAAGTTGGGCTACGTGGAGTTCGTTGTTGAATGATATATTGGGATAGTATAAAAACTCACTAGTAGTTAGGTTTTTTGTTGAGTTGAGGATTAAAATGGAAGTAAAAGAGGAATGAGATCTTCTTTATTTTAGGATGAAGAAAGGTTTTTCAAGTGAATTTATTTGAATATATGAAATGCGTGATTCCCTCTTATGTCATTTGTGAATAATTGTTCCGTATTTGCAATGGGGACCCTGTACAAATTCTGGGTTCAATCCAGGATTCAATCCGCAAATTCTGCAATTAATGATCCAGCTGCAAATTATGTACCTTAAAAGCCCCTAAGGCCAAAGGTTATTAGCAGACGCGTAAAGAGGGGGGTGAATCTGCATACAATTTCAACCATTATTTACGCCAAAGTCGCACTAAGGGCCTAGCCCTTCTGGCTGCTGCTGCTCCAGCGAGGAATTCGCCAATCTTGTCGGTCCGCGGAGGATGGGACAAGGGAAATTATTACTCCGCGTGATCGAGTTCTTTTGGACCACTTAGCAAGGAAAGCTGACAGTCGTCAGCTTAGTGCGTGGTTTGGTGAATTACTGTCAGTTTCGACTACATTACACACACAGAATTGCTTGGAAAAGAAGTCTATTGATACGACTAGAAACAGCACCTGCTTCTTTGGACTGATGAGCTATAAACACTCCGCAGATCAAGAGCCGATATGAAACAAGTCACAAATTAGTCTCCTTCTTGGGAGCCGATCCGTGTTGCTATCACCCCATCAACAACTCTAATCAGTGCAATACCACATGCATGGAAGCTGGAGCTGTGAATAGAGCAAGACCAGAGAAGCAGAGTTCCAAGTATAGCAGCACAAACGGTGGGCCATAAATAGGAAATGATGTTTGATCTCAGCGTCCAAAACACTCTTCGAGTCAAGCCAAGCGAAGTAAACGAACAATTTTCTAAGGAGGTGGTTGAAAAAAGCTGACGCGAGTTAGGGGTTTATCGATTGCATGGGTACAAAACTTAAAATTCCGGAGAATTAAATTACCCCAAAATCTGTTATCTCTGCATGTTCTCTTCTCTGTCTGAAAGTTGCTTTCAGCAATCTCCGTGTATTTATTTGAGAATGTTTTCTCTTCATTGTATTCTTCATCTCTTGCTGCTGTTCCTTCCCGCCATTGCTCAAAACACATATAACATAAGCTTGGGTTCCTCTCTTTCCACTTCTGACCAAAATCCTTATTGGGTTTCCCCTTCTGGTGAATTCGCCTTTGGATTCCATGAACTACCAAATGGCAATCAATTCTTGCTAGCAATCTGGTTTGCCAAAATACCTGACGAAACAATAGTTTGGTCAGCAAATGGAGACAATCCGGTGCAAAGAAGATCGAAAGTTGAGCTAACCACTTCTGGGAATCTTGTTCTTTCTGATCTTCAAGGCAAAGAGGTTTGGAGGGCTGTATCAAATGACGGAAGCACTGCTGTGTCGGCAGCAATGCTCGATAGCGGCAACTTTGTGCTCTTCAACGCAGGCTCTGTTATATGGGCAAGCTTCGAAAATCCTGCCGACACCATCTTGCCTACGCAGATACTGAAGCTGGGCACCAGTCTTCGTTCCCGACTAACGGAGACGGACTATTCGCGTGGAAGATTTTCACTAAAAATGCAGAGCGATGGGGATTTTGCTCTCCATCTTGTTTCTCTACCAACTGACTTTCAATACCCTGCATATTGGAATAGCAATACTTCTGGCAGTGGTTCCGAGCTGGTTTTCAATTCATCAGGCCTCATTCACCTCAAGCTAAAAGATGGAGGATCGTCTATTCTTGCACCAATAAAAAATGATTCAATATCAGAATTGTATCAAAGAGCAACCATCGATTCTGATGGAGTTTTCAAGAAATACGTCTGGCCAAAAAACCAATCTGGACCCATGTTGTCATGGTCTGTCGTTTGGTCATTGCCACAAGATATTTGCTCAATTAATTTTGGGGTCATTGGATCTGGGGCTTGTGGGTTTAACAGCTACTGCAAGATGGATGAGAAACAAAGGCCAAGCTGTTATTGCCCGCCAGGGTATTCGTTCCTCGACCCCAACAACAAATACAAAGGATGCAAGCAAGATTTTCCACCACAGAGCTGCGATCGGGATGCACTGAAAGGAATGCCCCAGTACGAGATGAGGGAATTGGTTAATGCGCATTGGCCGGATTCCAACTATGAAGGATATGGTCCTGTGAGTGAAGAACAGTGTGGAGAATTTTGTTTGAATGATTGTTGGTGCATGGCAGCTGGTTTCAGAGACGGAAATTGTTACAAGAAAAGAAGTCCGCTATCAAATGGCAGGATGCGCCCTGGAGCTGGAGCTACAACTTTCATCAAAGTATCTAAAGATAATTCATCTATTCCGCCTTCGAATGTGGGTGGAAAGAAGAAGGATGGGGCTTTGAACCCTCTTGGGTCAGTGCTTTTAGGCAGCTCTGTATTTTTAGCTGTTCTGTTCTCGTTACTGATTATTTTCATCTCATATCAAAGAAAATCCAAGGTAGTCAGGCCAGGCTCAAGCATGCTGGTAAAGAGCCTTCAGAGCTTTACATACAAAGAGCTCGAAGAAGCAACTGAGGGGTTTAAAGAGCAGTTGGGGAGGGGTTCTTTTGGCACTGTTTATAAAGGATCCTTAGCACTCGCTGATTCTGCCACTTCCATCGCAGTGAAGAAGCTAGAGCAGGTGGTTGCAGATAGTGAGGCGGAATTCACAACGGAAGTAGTCGCAATTGGACAGACACACCACAAGAATCTAGCAAAGCTCATTGGGTTTTGCAATGAGGGGCAGCACCGGCTTCTAGTCTACGAGTATATGAGCAATGGATCTTTGTCAAGCTTCCTCTTCCGGGGCTCAAAACCAATGTGGAACCAGCGGACGCAGATTGCGTTAGGAATTGCGAGGGGACTCACTTACTTGCATGAAGAGTGCATCAACCAGATCATACATTGCGATATAAAGCCTCAAAACATCCTTCTAGATGACAAGTTCACTGCAAGGATTTCAGACTTTGGATTGGCCAAGCTTTTGCATGCGGATCAGACCAGAACAAACACAGTCATCAGGGGGACTAGAGGATATGTGGCACCTGAATGGCTAAAGAAGATGCCAGTAACTGCGAAGGTCGACGTATACAGCTATGGTGTCATGTTGCTGGAGATCATTTGTAGCAGAAAGAGCGTAGAACCAGAGGCGGAAGGTGAAGAGGAAGTGATACTGTCGGATTGGGTGAACGATTGCTATAGAGAAGGGAGGTTGAATTTGATAGCTGAAGGACAAGAAGATGCGATGGTGGATAGAAGGGAGCTGGAGAGGTCGGTGAAAGTAGCAATTTGGTGCATTCAGGAGGAGCCGACCCTGAGGCCTTCCATGAAGAAGGTAACCCAAATGCTTGAAGGAGCTGTCGAAGTTCTTGCGCCTCCCAACCTGTCCTCCTTTAGTTCATTGAATTGAGGCCGAAACGCTTCTCTCCTTCTTCCTATAGCCTAGCTTTGAAGTGCTTGGTATATCTGTCTAATTTCTGGAGAGTAAAAGCCAATCTCGAATAGCCTAGGGATGCTCATCACATGTTCCTAGTGCACGCATGGCATATAGCGCAATAAATAATGTAATATGAATTGTAGACAAGTATGTTAGTAGGAAGAGCCTTTTTGCCTGTTGTTTGTTCACTGTAATATTGAGATTGTGAATTATCCACCCATCCAATTGCTAATGTAAGATAACCCAAAACATCAAAGTGGGCGGATGATAGATCAGTGTGATTCCCAAATGATGCCTTGGAAGTGGCAATCTTGGCTGTATGATTCATCTTTATGATATTTTTAATAAATTTTAGTAAATTATGGTTAAAATAGGCTGCATGGTAGGAAGGATAGCTTGAAATGTTCTTGATGATTGGAACATCCCAATTCAATACATTGCTGGATTGGTGAGAGACTTGGTTTATAAATTAGCAAAAGTTTGAAGCTGTAAATTGAAGTGTAGACCTTGGCAGACCAAAGCAATTAGTCAAAGGCATGTAGGCGTTAGCAAATCAAAAATAATAACTCGTTCCATGCATTGTATTAATAATAATTATTTAGCATATAAAATTTATACATAGGTGGTCGAAATAAAAAAAAAAAAGCATTTCGGTGCTATACTAGATGGTCTTGTGAACCTAAAAAGTCTACTTATTTTATCTTTATTTATTTTATTTTTAATTATTATCTCATATTATATTATATAATTTTTCTCACTTTTCTCTTATTTTTTTCATATTCCCTTTTCTCTTACCTTTTTTCCCAAACACACCCTTAGAAAAAATTGAATGGGATAATTTTAGAATACAGTAAGGCCTATGGAATTGAGTTGAGAATTGCTAGTTTGAGCCTAAATTACAAGCAAAATAAGCCAGCGGTAGCTTCTTTTTAATTTATCTTTTGGAATATATAAAATCGGCATTAAGTGGAGATTAAGCACAAGCAGAATTTAAAATTAGCTAAAATTTCTATGAATATATTTAATAATATAGAATAGTTTATCGTATATACGTATATTTTATGTGAACAAATAGAGCTAAGCTCCTTACTGAGCACTCCATATTGAGCCAAGCTAGGCTAAGTTTACGCGTGATTGAGATGGGCTTGTTTATAAAACAGGATTAAGATTCAAATACAAGGTTAGCTTACAAAACTAAATGTTAAACGGGGTGAAATTCTGTTCATCTGAAAAAATTTGCTGAGTCTGCGAGTTAGGTTGGTTTTGAAGGGCTTCATGGACCTTCAGTGGCTGACCAACTCCTGGTAAGAGGGACTTTAGAAGGGCTACTCAAGGGCCTTATTATCTTTTCATTCTAATGTAACTGTTTATCATATGTTTACATTTGTATTGTTGTAAACGAATAAAGAAAATACAATATGGTATTCAACCTAGTTTAGGGGAGTAATTAGTTAAATGAAAATGAATAAAAAATATTACTGAGTAAAATAATGCAAGGTGGTACCTTGTCTAAGTTTCGGTGGAGGGATTAGATACTCTTTCTTTCTTTTAAATTATAAAATTAATAGTTAACTCATTTCTTTTGCAAATATCAAACTTGAGGGCTTGTTTTGAAACAATACGCCGCAGAGAGTCAGAGTCATACCTTCTAGAAGAGGATTAGGTTCGGATACCAGCCGTCCGTCCCCTTTGGGACAGGGACAAGTAGAATACCAACATGTGGCAACTGTTTTGAAAAAAATATTAAGCAAAAAAAAAAAAAAAACAATAAACAAAAAAACAGTGAACCTTTCACAACGGGGATGGTTTGACAGGGTCTTCTCCAGACGTCCTATTGGCACACCATTGAAATTCAATAGTCAATGTTCCATCTAGCTAAGGCCCACCTGATTTCATGTCATTGTGGAGAAAGTACTACCTTGATCGAAAATTTTGGAAGATTGGGGCAAATAAAAATATTATAAGATCATTTAAAAATATTATTTTTAATGGCGGACACAAAAATTTAGACAAATATAATTTTTTATATTTTGATTATATAAATAGTCTTGAGTACTTTGATTAGCCTAGATTTAATTAAAACAAGATAACGTGTGAAAATGACAAGATTTTATTAAAATTTTCAATGTAACTAGTTCCAAGGAAAGATTTTATGACTTTTAAATTGCAGTTTAAAATTTATAATATTATTTAAAAATCATAAGATAATCATATGAATGATATTAATTTTAATATAATATTTTAATTAAAATTAATTTTAATATTTAAATAATACCAAAAAATTAAATAATATTAACTTTAATATATTTAAAAATGTAATTTTTAATGTTAGGCACAAAAAATTGTTAGACAAAGATAACTTTTTATATTTTTATTATATAAATAGTCAGGAGTATGATGATCTGCTTAAATTTAATTAAAATATGATATATGAAAATGGTAATAATCATTAATATTATAGTTTAAATTTTATAGGTTTAAAAGTTGTACATATTAAAATTTGAAATTATAATTTAAACTCCATAACTTAGGTCTCTTTTACCACATGTGGAAATTTTATATTTATAAGATTTAAATTTTAATATGAAAAATTTTAAATTATCATATCAAAATATGACTATACAAATTCTAGCAAACAAATTCATATAGTTTAAATCGTAGGAAGCCAGAATAATAATGACGATTCTTTCCTGGTGAAATAAAAATGTATACCACAACATAAGGTCATGGTGTGTGGTTGAAATTGTTGAAATTTTAATGATGTGTGGTTGAAATTTCTGGAGCAGACTTGTCAAACCATCCTAAGAGGTAAGACTAAAAAAACAAATTGAAAAAGGATATATTTTTAAAAAATTTCCCTTGTCTTTCTCTTGAAAGAAATTGCTGCAAGTTGAGGTTAGGGGTACAACTTAGGCAAGGTTACCTAAACCTAGTCCACCGAACCCAAATTTGAACAGGGTTGAATCAAATGTTGTCAAAATTGACCCATGACATGAACCATTTTTATGTCCAATTCAATCATTGGTTCAAACCGTTTTAAACCGTGATGTTAGCATGACATATTTA
The DNA here is from genome assembly GCA_036873735.1 of Pouteria campechiana. Lineage (NCBI taxonomy): Eukaryota > Viridiplantae > Streptophyta > Magnoliopsida > Ericales > Sapotaceae > Pouteria > Pouteria campechiana. The sequence continues at coordinate 19,916 of JAYJMB010067477.1, forward strand.
TGACATAATAAATATTTTAAAAATTTAAAATTTTAAAAAATATAACTAATTATATATAATAATAGTTACATATCAAAGAAAAAACCTAATATGTATATAAAAAAACTCTACAGACTATAATGATGAACTATCAATGCAATCATATAAATTTTAAAAATAAATTTAATAAAATATTTAACAATTTAAAGAGAATCAACTAACCTAAAATGAGTCATATGCAAATCTTTCTTTATTCTTTTATACTTGATTGAATTGATAATGTACCTAAAATAAAATCATAATATATTAGCACAAATACAATTATATTAACATATAAAAGAGTACAATACTACAACATTTAATATTAAAAGATTATGTTTTGACAAAAAAAGGCATAATGGGCAAATATATAACGATATAAGCTTGCAAGTTCAACTAACACAATATGATCATCATCTAAATAAAACTCAAATATTGTTATAGTTTATAACTTTAAACTTCAATATATAAAATGTATTCAATCTGACAACTATATCAATATATTTTAAACTTTTATAGTTTTTATCAAGCATCTCACAAGTTACAACAACATTCAATCTAAAACATCAAAATAAATGTTTAACTCCTTCATGAATCTCTTTTCTTTGTTTCAGGCCATTTGGATCATCTTAAATCAACATAGATCTTAAAAATAAATATTAACATATAAATTTAGTTATAAAAGTAACAAATAAATTTATTATATCAAAATCTATGTGAAAAATACCAAATTCTTTATTTCTAGTTGCAGCATATGAAGCTTGAGGTTGGTCCATTTGCATCAATGCCTTAAGATCCTCAACATCATCTTCAGAAAGTAAGAGAGGCTTAGACTCCATTGTCCAATCCTCTAGCACATTTATGTTATCCAAAGATATAGGTTCAAAGCCAATCTTCTTTTTTTTTTCCCTACAAAAATAATGAATAATTATTTAGAAATAAGAAAAATATATAATAATCATAAAACACTTCAAAATTATTTTACCTCTCTAGCAAATGTAAATTGTAATGAACATATACAAGATAATTTAACCTTTGGTACTCTAACTAGCATTGCTTTTTTGTATGTATACATTCAAAAATAAACTGGTTTCACTCACAACTAGATGAGTTACAAGTTTGGCTTAAAACTTTAATAGCAACCATTTGTAATTTTGGAGCAATGCATCAATAAGACTCCCAGCAAAGATCCATCCAGATTTCATCAGAAATCCAATTTTTCTAGAAATTCTAATTTCATTAAAATTCTGGAATTTCTGTTCTCATGGAAGCCAAGAAGAATCTGTGAAATTCAATCTATTTCATGCATAAAAATCTAAATCCCAAAATTCTCAAATTTGTTGGGATTTTATTTCTAACAATCAGAAATAATTTACACAATTCTCAGTGATAATATTTTTAAGATATTATACTAGATTATCTCAAGCATAATATGGAAATCTAATTGATTAGATTTATGCATAAACCATCCTTGTAACAAGAATTTCATGTTTCTTTAATCTCATGAAAAACCTCTTTATTTTTTTTTTCTATGTACTTGCGTACAATCATAGCAACATGGAAAGAGTTCCAATCCAAAGCAAACATAACATGCGTCTAACGTTTCACCCATTCCCATACCATTAACAACGTCTGACGCACAACATATAAGGAATATAAAATTCATTCTAGAAATCTTACTTCAACGATGATTCCAATGTCCGACTCCAATGTCTGACGCACAACATATAAGGAATATAAAATTCATTCTAGAAATTTTATTGCAACGATGATTCCAATTCACATGTACAACATTTGTGCATGCGTCCAGTAACATCAGATTGTAAAGAATAAAAAGTGAATCCCATACAAGGCAATCCATAAAATCTAATGCATTGGAATCTAAACTGGCCATCACCAGCATCTCAATCAATTATAAACCAAAGATTTGTTAATCTAATGCAGGGATTTTATTTATCTAAATCTTGCATTCAAATCATAATAAATCTAGCATATGAATTCATGAAAATTAAATTAATATTCCTTCTCAAATAATTCAATGCATTAATAAGATCGATGCATGCATAATCTAATGCATTAAACCATAAATCTAGTCTATGTAGTCATCCTCTTTGCATTAATTTGATAAAATCTAATTAATGTAAACATCTTTCTACTTACAAATTTGATAATTCACAAAGGAAATCTGCAACCCTTTTTACTTTATTGATGAGTTCTCTCCCTTTTCTTTTCTTTTTTTTTTACTTTTTCCATAGCAAAACCCTAGTTACGTTCTTGTAGGAGAAACCCCTTTTCCCATCGTAACTTAAAAGTTCATTACGTAACAAATTAAGCGACCGATAAGATAAGGAAGACATATGGATATGACTTATCTTCTTGTAGGTCTCACTTTTTAAAAGTGAGAAGGAAAAAGAAATAAAAAAAACTAAACCTTATAAATTTGAATCTCGAAACCTTTGACCTCTACTCTCTTTGATTGTAGTTCTAACTATCCAAGCTATATGAGTTGCTGAAATTTAAATAATAAATAAATCTTTTTAAATCTAAAAATCTAAGGAACATATGGAAACTCAATATGGGTTTCACCTTCAAGTGACTTTGCTTTCGGATTTCATCGTGTGGTAAGCCAAGACCTATTCTTGCTCGCAATCTGGTTTGACAAGAAACCAGAAAAGACCATAGTCTGGTCCGGAAACGGAAGAAGCCCTGTCCAAGGAGGGTCAAAGGTTTAGCTAACAACCGAAGGGCATCTTGTTCTCGAGACCACCAAGGTGCAGAAATATAGAAGAAAAAGCCAGCAACTGTAGGGTAGCTTCCGTTGCCATGCTTGACACCGGAAACTTCGTGCTCATCGCTGAAAGTTCAGCACCTAGATGGCAGAGCTTTGAAGAATCCACCGACGCAATCTTGCCCACACAGGAACTGCCTCTGGGCAGCAAGCTGATTGCACGACAGTCAGAGTCTGAGTACGCGAGCAAAGTTCCAATTTTCCACGCAAAAAGATGGCAACGTTGCTCTGTATACATTGGCTAGTCTCTCTGAACTGACTCTGCTTATTGGGCAAGGAATACGGTAGGAAATGGATCCAAGCTGTTCTTCAACCAGACAGGCTACATCTACCTCCCTCTAAAGAACGTAACTTTGATGAATCTCACAGCAGAAAGCATTGTTCCTGTGCCAATGAGAAGCTTCTACCAGAGGCCGACGCTTGATTATGATGGAGTTTTTAGGCAATACAATCACCCAAGGTCACTTGGGAGTGATAACAGCTAGAGCAAGAACTAAAAGGCGATATTTGCTCGGCTATTATCGGAGCTGTAGGCGGTGGAGCCTATGGGTTCGACAGCTATTGCCACCTCGACAACAGTCGGAGGCTGACTTGCGATTGCCCTCCTGGATACACTTACTTGGATCCAAATCGTATGTACAGAGGATGCAAACAGAATTTCAGTCCACAGATCTGCCAGGCGTATGGATCCAGTGAAGGGCCTCAGTTTCAACATACTTCAGTGGGCATTGTAGATTGGCCGTTTGCTGACTATGAACATTATGATCCCGTAAGCGCAGACCAGTGCCAAGAAGTTTGTCTGTCTGATTATTTCTGTGCTGTTGCCATTTAGGGAGCATCAAAAGGAGACTACTGGTAGAAGAAGCTGCCACTCTCAAATGGATGGACGGACCCAGACATAGACAGGAGGGCATTCATCAAAGTAGCATGTCATAGTAATTATTTATGATATTGTAGATGAATTTGTATTAATCCTGAGAAATGTATTGTCATCATGATCTGGTTCCAATCTTGGGTGGATCTGTGAGTATAGGTGTGAGTGTGTAGGTATAATTGTTGTCATTTAATTATATAAATGTAAATTTTATTTAATTTCATACATGTATATGAGGTATAAATGTCCATAATATAGGGTAGACTCTACTAGATTTTAGGCAGGACATTGCCTTTAAAATTAAGAAAATGGTGAGATTATGATAAGATTTTCCTTACAAAGAAGGGAAATGGTAGCATTCCACATTGACCTTGGTATGACATGGTCAAAACGTATAGGATGGAGGTGGAGAGTGTTACATGGGAAGGGGTTTCTTCAACACAGTTTATAAAGGATCCTCAGCACTCGCTGGTTCTGCCATTTCATTCGCAGTGAAGAAGCTGTATCAGGTGTTTGAAGATGGTGAGAAGGAATTCATCGTAGAAGTAGTCGCAATTGGACAGACACACCACAAGAATCTAGTAAAGCTCTTTGGATTTTGCAATAAGGGACTGCACCGTCTTTTAGTCTACGAGTTCATGAGCAATGGGTCTTTGTCTAGCTTCCTCTTCGGGGACTCAAGGCTAACGTGGAACCAGCGGATGCAGATTGCATTGGGAATTGCAAGGGGACTTACGTACTTGCATGAAGAGTGCATCAACCAAATCATACATTGCGATATCAAGCCTCAAAACATACTTCTAGATGACAAGTCCACTGCCAGGATTTCAGACTTTGGATTGGCCAAGCTATTGTATGCATATCAAACCAGGACAAACACAGGCATCAGCGGGACAAGAGGATATGTGGCACCTGAATGGCTAAAGATGACGCTGATCACAGCGAAGGTTGACGTATACAACTATGGTGTCCTGGTGTTAGAGATCATTTGTTTTAGAAAGTGCGTGGAACCAGAGGCGGAGAGTGAAGAGGAAGTGATACTATGACGACTCATCCCAGGATGGCAATGTCACGCTGGCAATATGCCTGGTTTTCCCAAGATCTAACATACTTGAATGAATAAATGCGCTACGACAAGACACAAGCAGACAAAATAGTGGAAAAATGAATTAAAATATAAAATTCTTAATTCAGTCTATTACATCTCAAGTACAATAAATCTTTAAAGCATGTCTA
>JAYJMB010067488.1:0-24829 GCA_036873735.1 Pouteria campechiana
CCCCCCCCCCCCCCCCCCCCCCCCCCCCCGGGGGGGGAGGGGGGAAGACTATGACCTGAACCTTGAAGTCAAACTTAACTTCGTCCCAACACTGTGCAAAATTCGGACGACAGAGTGGTTAGTTTGTCAACTGCTGTACCTCATGTCTTGTTGAAGCTGATAAAAGAAAAAAGATGTTGCCCAGTTAGCCGGTTTTGACCAGCAATGAAGAAGAAGAAGAAGGAAACATTTTAATGAATTTATATTTACTCTAAAAATTAATTAGATTATATAATTTATATGATTTTTTATTAGATAATATTTAAGTTCTAAATAAAAAAATTTATAATATTTAGGTATGAATATATATATAGTAACAAACAATTATTTGCTCTAGTGCTTAAATCTGTAGGATACATTAGTTTCAAACTTCAGGTTAGAGTAGAACACCATTTTAAAGATTCTTTCTGTCGAAGAATCAAATGGCGTTAACAGAGTATAATTAATTTGGAATTGAGATAACAAATGCACTTGTCTCATCCTCCAATTTCATTCTTTATACTTAAAAAAAAAGCAAACACATTAACAACCATATAAAAAAAATTACTTTTTTTTTTATTTCTTTCCCTCCTTCCATCTCACTTTATGCATTCATATGTGACTAGGCTATGACAAAAAAAATTGCTTCAAAGGCATCCAAAGATTACTAGCCCATGAAAAAACTCTTTAAACATTTTTATGTATATTTTATAATTAACTAAATTAGTAAAGATATTCATATTATTCAACTGAAATTATATGGCCCAACTACAGGTAATAGATTGAAATAATTGCTATCATAAAAATGTGCAAAGACTTTTTATAATTATAGGTAATTATACATATGGATTGTTAACGTGTATAATTTTGTGTATAAATCTATAATTATACAAATTTACTTTAAACGCATATAATTATATAGGTTGTTCATATATGCAAACTATATAATTATATAAATTATACCTAAAAAATTTATAATTATACATATAAACAAATTATACATAAAAATCTATAATTATAAAAATATTTAAAGATTTTTCCCTTTATGTCATGGGCTAATAATCTTTATATACCCATAAAGCAATTTTTACACACATTCAAAGAATACTAGCCTATTAAAAAAAGAAAAAAACCTTTGAATATTTTTATGATAGCAAGTGAATGAATCTGTTAATTGTAGATGGGCCACATAATTTTAGTTGAATAAGATAAATTTTTTTGTTAATTTAGTTAATTATAAATTATATACAAATATTTTAAATAACATATAATGTAAATTACATCACTTATATTTTTCAGAGTCGCTTTATTCAACTTTATTCATTTGCACTTAATTCACACGCCTGTATTTTTGTATATGAATAGACAGCATATGCAAGAATTTTAATATTTTTCTTTATGATTGAGTTTATTTATAAATGAATCATAGTACAAAGTTGATTCAAAGAAAGTATTCAAGATGAAAGTCATATCCCTTTGAATTATCTTTCTAATGCACTAAGAAGCACATGATTCTAAAATCAAAAGAAAAGTTATAGCCAAAATACTAAAGCTGCTTTTAGAGTTTCAAAGCCTCTAAAAATAACTTCAAAGGGTCTGAAAGTGTTTCAGCAGGCTACATGAAGAGATTTTAGAATCTTTGAAATAACTTCAGCATGTCTGTAGGCATTTTCAGCTGGTGTTGAAAGGCTTCAGATGTTCGAAAGTATGCTTTAGACCTTCTAAAAGAAGATGCTGAACTCTTTAACACAAGCTTCATAGGTTTCAAAGTAAAGTTTTAGAACCTCAGAAAGAAGCTTATAAAAGAATTTTGCAATCAAATTCTAGAATTCAGAGGCACGATTAGAAGTTTCAGGAGTTATGTTTATAGTCATGATATGTATGTGGTTTTAGAGGAAAGATAAAAGCCGGGTAAACTTAAAGGCATTTTCATGTACATAGTCAAGATTTAGAGACATTTTCAGGCTACGGATTGCGGATAGATTCTTGGTTTTGCGAATTTTTGAATCATGTTCAGACATTCTGAAGGTTTTACAATTGGCGCTGAGAAGCTTCAGAGGTTCTAAAGTAAAGTTTTCAAACCTCTTAAGAAGTTTACTAGTTCTGAAGGCATTTCAATTGGCTTTCAAAGACTTCAGACATTCTGAATTAAAGTTTCAGAATCTCTAAAAAAGCTTACAAAAAAATTTGCTATCAAATTCTAAATTCAAAGGCTCTTTCAGAAGTCAGAAATATAGTTTAGAATGGTTTCAGAGGAACAAAATATTCAACAACATTTGGGCGCCATAGCGTCCACATTGTTGTTTCAAAGATGACCGTGGATAGAGGTTGGGTACCATAGTGCCCAGGACACGCAACTGCTCATTTTATTTTTAAAAGTCTGGTTTTTATGTGTTGCAGCTTTTTGGAAGCCATCTTTTCATGTAGAAGTTTGAGTTATTCTTAGAAGATGATTTCTATGTATAAGAGGTGTTGCAATTCGTGAAGTATACTAAAGTCCTACTTCTAGGGTTATTTAAGGACAATATTTTTGGGGACTTTTTGGCGAGGGGCGAGATCTAACAAGGAGACGTGGGAGAGGGATTGTTGTGAATAGAGAAGAGAGTGCAACTTGGATAAAACCAATTCTACATCAATTCTTAGTGTTCTCTTAATTCTTTATCTCTTTTTCTCAATTATGTTTAAGACAATGCTTTTGATTTCTTTTAGTTCCATTATGAGCTAAACACTATGATTTAGGGCAACGATGTAGCCAAATTATGAAAATTTAATTTTATTTAGTTTAATTCAATTTGATGTTTATTCATTATCTATGTTGAGTATTTAATCCAAGTTTAATACTTAAGAAAGTGTGTTGCCCCTTTCTTCATGATTTGTGATTTAATTTAAGGCTGAGAAGCGATAATTAAATTAAACTATATTAAATACCATAAGATTGTCATGAGATAGAGGTATCCATGATGCTTGTGTAACAACATGAATTTCTTGTTCTTAATGCATCTTGGTAAGTTTAAAATTTTCACAGAGATGTAGGAAATTTATTAACTAAGATAGATTCTTATTGCTTGACAAAGATAAATATAATTAAAAAAGAAAAATTCATTATCAATATAGGAATAAACCTTGATTGATTAAATTGGGTGAAATATAATAGGATTAATCTGGTAAACTTGGAAGCCCTAGATTTCTTAATCATTGATTTTCTACTTGTCTAGATCTGCATTTTTGTCAATTTCCATTAGTTTAGATTTTCTTTTCTCCTTTATTATATCATTATTCAAGTGTTCAAACTAAATTTAGAGTTAGGATAATTTGTTAGTTGGTAATCATAGTCCTCGAGGGAATGGTCATTTACTTTCACTTTATTACTTATTGGCGACAAGTACACTTGCATTAAGGAAAATCCGCAACACATATTTTCATACCTTCGCTACATTTCAGAACCCAAGTTAAGTCTGAAGCTTCCTCTAGAATATTCCAGACTTCTTATAACTTCTAAATTATCCTCTGATTTCTTCAAACTTGACTTCAGAATCAATTTAAAGCTTTTGAACTATCTTTCAAAATTTTAGAACTTAATCTTCTTCTTCATTTACATTATTTTCTGTTAACCTAAACCTCCTTTACTTAGCTTGATTTTGATGTTGAATGTGTTTAACTAGCTAAGTTTTAATGATAAGTAAAATCATGTGAGTGAATGGTTAAAGTACTAACTATTATTTTTCAAGTACGTAGTAATAAGTATATATATAAAGGAAATAACATCAGTCAAGTGGATAGCGCACATAGATCATATCAGAGACAAGATCCACCGAATATAGAAAAAAAAACATAAATGTTCAAAGGTCTAATGACCTTAAACTCAAAAGAAAATTTCAAATGCAATGGGACACATCTTAGATCATGAGGAAAAAATTCAAGAAGTTCAGCTTATCTAAAGAATAGCAACTATCGACATAAGATCAATGTCTGGAAAAATGTTTAAAATGTTTCAGACATAAGATTCAAGCTTCTAAGGCTTTATTATAGTTGAAGAACATGTCTGTCATCAAACAAGCCTCAAAGACTAGCTTCGAACGTGGTTCAAGTATGTTAAGCATAGTGCAGAAGGAAACAAATCGAATGTCTAAGTCTTAAATCCAAGCAAAGCTTCAGACATTATGAAACCAAAGTTTGGATGTTGCGAAGCTAAGCTCAGATGCGAAGCCAAGATCAGACAATGCTAAAGTAGGAAGAAGCATCTCTATGTTCGAAAAAGACCAAGTTCTAAGCTTCAAACATTGTGAATGCAAGCTTCATATGTGCCAAAATTTCATTTTGGACACTACTAACTTAATTTAAGATGAAGATGAAGTTCAGATTCACACAATTATGTATTTCACATCATTTCAATCAGTCCAAAATATTTACTTCAAACAAATTGAAGTATTTCAGATGAAGCTAGTCTGAATTGTTTGCACAAAACCTTCATACAGTCTGAAGTTATTTTGGACAGTGCAAAATTGTGAATGACATTAAGCAATGCATTTTGATGAAGCATTCTTCTCCTTTCCAAACTTCAAATTGTATTAAGTCTAGAGAATAATTCAATGGTCAGATCTTTGAACGTTCCCTCGCATTCAATGCTTGCCACCAACCTCAACGGGAAGATTTGAAAGTGAATATAAGAGGAGTAAACAAGGATGTTGTACCAATTAGAAAGTTAGAGATTTTGCAAAGAGAAGCATACAAGAGCATTTAATCGGGTCTTAAAGTTTTCTTCCAACTTCACTGAGCAACACGCCAACTATATTCAAAGCTTATTCTTTGAAAAATCCTTTAGAGTCTAAAATTTCTTATACTTATTGTAATACATTTATCCCTTCCATTTTTAAATCTATACAATTTGCCTATTTAAGAGGCATTCTATTGTACAATTTTCTGTTGTTATTTAAGACAGCAAGCAAGGGGCTTGCTAACTATCAGGATGATCACAACAAGTAAATTTTGCTGGGTCTTTGTATAAGTTTGTTGGTGAGCTTGGAAACCAATGAGTGTAAAGATTGTTGGTGAACTTGGAAATCAATGGTTGTAAAGTTTGTTGGTGAGCTTATAAAAGCAACAAGTGTTTAGTAGAACTTGAGTGTAGTAGAAAAGTCTAACTCAGAGAGTAAAGTAGGTGCCGTGTTTGGGCCGAATCACTATAAAAATTCCTACTCTTTGTGTTGTGTAATCTATTCCATTTATTTTTTGTACTTTAATCTTTAATTTGGCTAAAATTTTTTGAAGCCCCCTCTTAAGCTATCACTCTTATGGGACTAACAATTGGTGTCAGAGCGCACTTCGATAGTTACTCTTGATAACTCGATATTTTAACTACTCGAAGTAATCCCTATGACCAACACATTCCACAACACCATTATTGAAGGACATTCAACTTTCAGACCCCCATATTTTGATGGCACTAATTACAAGTATTGGAAGATGAGGATGCAAAACTTTCTTATAGCCTCTAATTACATGCTATGAAATATTATCAAAGATGGAAAAGTTTTCCCCATCTCAAAAGACAAGTACATGATTGAGGACATTATATTAGTAGAAAGAAATGCCAAGGTAAATAACTACTTCAAAAAAATGGTATAATTCTAAGTTTGTGCGAGAAAATTGTGATCAAATTAGTGCTATTCTCTCAAGAAAACTCTGAAATATCAATTTCAAAGGCACAAAAAAATTACTTTAAGCACTTATGAATCAAGATACAAGCAAAATCAAGAAGAAAAAGTGATTAATATGAAAGTTATATATCTTGAAATTATCTATCCAACCCAATAATTACTTAATTTGAAGTTCATATGAGAAAGTTATGATAATTATACTAAAATTGCTCTACAACATCCAAACTCTGAAGTTAACTTGGGTGACTCTGAAGTTGACTTACGTGACTTCGAAGAACGCTTTTTGACTCCTAAGTAGGATTGGGTGACTCCAAAGTTAACTTCAGTGACTCTGCAGTAAACTTGGTTCCTCTGAAGTTAATATTAAGTGACTCCAAAGCAAGACTTATTGACTTCGAAGTTGACTGTAGTGCCTCTGAAGCAAGAATTCAAATTTATAGCTTGATCTTCAGTGCCTCCAAGCAGCTTAACAAGAAACAAAGCTTGAAATTGGAATTGTACAAATTTAGTTATTTTTTCATGCGTTAGATGTTGTAAATTTAAGAGTATAAGACATACGGATTGCAAAGTATTATTGTAAGCTAATTTTTAGGGTCGAGATTAGGTTACAATTTTTAGAACCTAGGATACACAGCAACTCAGTTATTTTGAGAACTTCTATTTTTTGCATTGTAATGTTTGGGAAGCTATATTTTTGTTGGGAAATACTGAGTTATTATTAGAAGAGGATTTCTATGCGTAGAGGCATTGCAATTCGTGGAGGAGTTCTACTAAAATCCTATTGCTTGGGTTATTTAAGGACACATCCATAACATAGTTGGGACAGAGAGTTGGACAAGGAGAAGTGCTTAGAGTAAGAAGATCATTAGAGAAAGCCACAAAAGCCACTGCAACCTGAATATTCTATTTTCTTTCTAGGTCATCTTTTGTTTTTGAATTAACATTCAACCTTGGATTATGATGATGCTTATTAATTACTTAGTTTTAATTCAAATATGATGTTCTAAATTTTTTGATATCGAGGGATTCAACTTCACCTAGCAATTCCACTCGTATTGATGAATTGCATTGAGTAAATCATCATTCCTTACATTGTCAATCAGATACACTAAAGTATCTACCACATTTTCTCAAGTGTTATGATAGGTATGCCTATTAAAGTAATTTAATATGTCTCCATGCAAATCTAAATCAATAAACTTATTTAACTTAAGTATCCAAGTGTAATATATGTGCTTGTAAGGTCATATTCACATGGATTGCACATGTACAATGGTTATCTCTAGACTTCATTGCATCATATGTTCTTCAATTCAAGAGTTTATACCTAATTCGCCTCTCTCAAGCATAAATTAAGAATCTCAATTCATGCATATGGTAGGTAAGCACATACACTCATTAAGCTTAGAAAAGAAGAAACAATGAGGAAGAAGATAATTTAACTCAAAAATCAAACATCAATACAAAATTCATTACTAGGATCCATTTAATCCTAGATAACAAAAATTTAGAATATCATATTTAAATTAAAACCAACAAAGTAATTGATAAATATCATCATAATCCAAGGTTGAATGTTGATTCAAAAATAAAAGATGAACCAGAAAGAAAATAAAATATTCAGTTGTAGTGGCTTTTGCGGCTTTCTCCAATGATCTTTTTGCTCTAAGCTCTTCTCCTCGTCTAACTCTTTGTCCCAACTATGTTCTGCATGTATCTTTAAATAACCCAAGCAGCAGGGTTTTAGTAGAACTCCTCCATGAATTGCAATGCCTCTACGCATAGAGATCCTCTTCCAATAATAATTTAGTATCTGCCAATGAAAATATAGCTTCCCAAACATTACAATGCATAAAAATAGAAGTTCTTAAAATAACTGAGTTGTTGCGTATTCTAGGTTCTAAAAATTGCAACACAATCTTAAGCCTAAAAATCAGCTTCCAATAATACTTTACAATCCGCATGTCTTATACTCTTAAATTTGCCACATCTAACGCATGGAAAAATAACCAAATTTATGCACTTCCAATTCTAAGCTTTGATTTCAAACGTTGTTTATTGTTGAGCTACTTTGGAAGCACTAACGATTGAGCGACAAATTCGAATTCCTACTTCAGAGGCACTGAAGTCAACTTTGGAGTCAATAAGTCTTACTTTAGAGTCACTCGATATTAACTTCGGTGGCACCAAGTCTACTTTAAAGTCACTGAAGTTAACTTTGGAGTCATCCAATCTTACTATGGAGTAAAAAAGCATTGTTTCACAGTCACTTAAGTTAACTTCGGAGTCATCGAAGTTAACTTCGGAGTTTGGATATTTTTGAGCAGTTTTAGTATAATTATCATAACTTTCTCATATGAACTCCAAATTAAGTGATTTTTATTGGGTTGGATATATAATTTTAATATCTAGAACTTTTATGTTATTCCCTTTTCCTGATTCTACTTGTGTCTTGATTTGTAAGAGATTAAAGTAACATTATTTATGATTCCAATTGATACTTTAGAGTTTTCTAGAGAGATTAGCATTGTTTTGATCATAAATTTCTCACATAAACTTAGAATTATACCATTCTTTTTGAATTGGATAAATAATTTTAAGAAGTACAACTTTTATGTTGAGAACTTTGTCTGAATCATCCATCTTCTATGAGTCATGAGCCTTCAAAGTGGCATCTTCTATCAGATGAAGTAATAGATGAATGTAAAGTTCTACAGAGAGTTGCACTATTTTAACCATAAATTTCTCATATAAACTCAAAATTATGTGATTTTTAATGCATTGGAAATCTAAAAATAAAGGCTAAAACTTTCATGTTAAACACATTTTTCAAATATGCCTCCATCAGTCCCAGAAATTACTTTAAAGTAATATTTTTGTAATCTTCAGTTTCATTTTATAAATTTTTATGTCTACAATAAAACAAACTCTATTAAGTGTAATATTAACTAAAAAATATTAAAATAAGATCTTAAATATATAAATTTATATATAAAAATATGATATAATATGAGCTTATTAGAAGAAAACTTAATGTCTAGGATTAAATGATTTTGTTTTACAATTTGCATTAAGAGATTATCTTGCTCCAACTATCACGGACAAACGTCATACATATGAAGACCTGTAGTTCAAGAAAATAATTTTGAAATTAATCCATCTCTTATTCATATGCTTCAGCAATCTTTGCAATTCAGTGGACTTCAAAGCGATGATCCAAACAACCACTCAGATGTTTTTTTTTAAATCTGTGATACAATTCAAATATAATGGAGTCACCGATGATGCAATTAGGTTGAGATTATTTTCATTTTCTCCAAAGGACAAAGCTAAAAATTAGCTTTCTTCTCTTCCTGCAAGCTCAATTACCACTTGGGATGCTATGACATAGAAGTTCCTAGATAAGTTTTTCCTTATTCAAAATCTACTAAGATGCGTAACGATATTACAACTTTCATGCAAATAGATAATGAATCACTATATGAGGCATGGGAGAGGTTTAAAGACTTGCTGAGGAAATGTCCACATCATGCACTACCCATATGGATGCAAGTACAAACTTTTTATAATGGGACTAGTCTAAATTTTCATTCTATGATTTATACAGCTATAGGATCATTGAATAACAAAATGCCAAAAGAAGTTTACGAACTGTTGGAGGAGATGGCATCCAACAATTATCAAAGGCCTACTAAGAGGCTACCAATGAGAATACCAGTTAGAGTACATGAAGTGAATGGTCTCACTGCATAATTTGAAGAATTGAATAGAAAGATAAACAACATAAATGCTTCAGCAATGAAAATTTAAAAAGTGACTTGTGATTTTTGTGGTGCAGGACACACTAGCATGGATTGTCAAGTAGTTAACACTGTCGCACAATCTAGTGAGAATGCTAACTTTGTTAGTAATTTCAATAGAATACAAAACAATTCCTACTCCAATACTTACAATCTAGGGTGGCAAGATCATCAAAATATCTCATGGAGCAATCAGAATGGAGTAAGGCCACTATTAAGATTCAAGCAACCAGAAGAGAGAAAATTTAATCTAGATGAGATTGTCAACAAATTTGTTAGCAGCACTCAAAACTTCATGAACAACACTCAAGAAATCATGAACAACACAGACATGAGGTTTTAAAATCAAGAGGCCTCAATCCAAAATCTAGAGATGTAGGTAGGATAACTAAAATACATGTTGTCAGGAAGATAACAAGGTTCTTTACCCAACAACACAGAGGAAAATCCAATTGAAAAGGTAAAAGCTATAACCCTGAGAAGTGGAAAGCAAGTGGGAGAAGATGTTCAACAAGAGACTCCTAAAGAAAAGCAAGAGGAAGTAACTGAACAACCATAAAAGGTAGCTAAGAGCAAACTATTTTTAGATAATCTCAAGCCTTATGTACCTCCAATCCCTTATCCTCAAAGACTTCAACAATATAAGATGGATAAGCAGTCTTCTAAATTTTTGGATATATGTAAAAAACTACATATTAATATTTCTTTTGCAGATGCGTTAGCACAGATGCCTAGCTATGCAAAATTTTTAAAGAAGATCTTGGCAAACAAAAGGAAGTTGGAGGATTATGAAACTATAAAGTCGAATGAGGAATGTTCAGCCATCCTGCAAAATAAACTACCATAGAAGATGAAAGATCTTGGGAGTTTCACTATCCCTTTTACTATTAGTGATTCACATTTTGAAAAGGCATTGTATGATTTAGGTGCAAGTATTAACTTAATGTCTTTCTCTGTTTTTAGAAAATTAGGATTGGGAGTGGTCAAAACAACTATAGTATCACTTCAACTTGCTAATTATTCGATCAAACATCCAGGGGTTATTGTGGAAGGCGTGTTGGTAAAGGTTGATAAGTTCATTTTTCCTACTAATTTTATAGTTTTGGATATGGAAGAAGGTAGGGAGGTATCACTTATCTTTGGTAGACCCTTCCTAGCAATAGGAAGAACTCTTATTGAAGTTCAACAAGGAAAATTAATTCTTAGAGTTCGAAATGATGAAGTCACCTTCAATGTTTTTGAAGCAATGAAATATCCTTTGGATGCTAATTCTTGTTTTGTAGTTGAATCTATTGACAAGTTGGTAAACAGAGTTTTGTTAGGAAAGTGTTGTTGAAGATTCACTTGAAGCATGCTTGACTCAACCAAGCAACAGAGAAACTGAGAGAGAGGATATAGAGGATTATAAAAAGTTTATGCAGGTAAACCCACCCTACTCAAAGCAACAATCACCAAGAGTTGGGACAAATTAATAAAAAACTTACGCCAACTATAGAAAAACCTCCTATTCTTGAACTCAAACCTTTACCTTATCATTTAAAATATGCCTACTTAGATGAAATTTCTTCTTTGCCAGTGATTATTTCTTCTTCTTTAATAGATGTGATGGAGGAGAAACTACTAAGAGTATCGAGATACCATAAGGCCGCAATTGGATGAAAAATTATAGACATCAAAGGAACCAGCCCTTCACTTTGCATGCATAAAATTCTAATGGAGGAGCAATACAAACCAACCATCCAACATCAAAGGATGCAAGAAGTGGTGAAAGCGGAGTGATCAAGCAACTTGATGCAGGAATCATCTATTCTATTTCTGACAATCCATGGGTGAGCCCTATGCAAGTTGTACCAAAGATAAGAGGTATGATTGTTCAAAAAAATGACAACAATGAACTAATTCCAACTAGAATAGTTACTGGGTGGCGTATGTGTATTGATTACAAAAAATTGAATGATGTCACTAGAAAAGATCACTTTCCTTTACCATTTATTGATCAAGTGTTGAAAAGACTTGCAAGACATAAATTCTATTGCTTTCTGGATGGTTATTCAGGTTATAATCAGATGCTCATTGCACCAGAAGATTAAGAGAAAACCACATTCGCTTGTCCATATGGTATTTTTCTTTTAGGAGAATACTCTTTGGTCTTTAGAATACACTAGCCACTTTTCAGAGATGTATGATTGCCATTTTTTTATATGGTTAAGGAATACATTGAGATTTTTATGAATTATTTTTCTATTTTTGGCCCATCATTTAATTCATGTTTGCATAATTTAGCTTTGGTGTTGCAATGGTGTGAGGAGACTAACCTTATTCTAAATTGGGAGAAGTGTCATTTTATGGTGCAAGAAGGGATAGTTCTTAGACACAAGATTTTAGAAAAAGGAATAGAAGTTGATCGTGCTAAAGTGGAGGTCATTGAAAAATTACCTCCACCCACATCTATTAAACTTGTCAGAGAATTTCTTGGGTATGCTGGATTTTAGAGATGGTTTATCAAGGACTTTACAAAATTAGCTAAACCCCTCTCTAACCTCTTAGTTAAGGATGTACCATTTAACTTCTTAGATGATTGCTTGCAGGACTTTAACACTTTGAAGGATAAATTGGTTTCAGCACCAATCATGGCAGCACAAGAGTGGGATCTACCTTTTGAGCTAATTTGTGATATAAGTGATATTACTGTAGGAGCTATCTTGGGACAACGAGAAGGGAGAAATTTTTAAACCATTTACTATGCTAGTAGGACCTTATCAAGAGCTCAATTGAATTACTCAACAACAGAAAAGGAACTTTTGGAAATAGTCTTTGCTTTAGATAAATTTTGTTCTTACTTCATTGGTTAAAAAGTGATTGTCTATTCTGATCATTCAGCTTTGAAATATTTTCTTACAAAGAAAGAAGTAAGTCCTAGATGGATTAGGTGGATTCTCTTGATGTAGGAATTCAATTTGGAGATCAAGGATAAGAAGGGAACCGAGAATCCAGTTGTAGATTACTTGTAAAGAATTCCAACTGCAATAGAAGATGAAATTCTAATTCTCAAAGAATTCCCTTATAAGCACATATTTCATGTCAACTATACACAAACACCTTAGTTTGCTGATTTTGTGAATTATTTGGCAAGTGATGTTCTATCCCCTGACTTGTCACCATAATAGAAAAAAAATTCTTTTCTAATGTTAAACATTATCTTTGGGAAGAATCTTTCCTGTTTAAAGTTTATGCTGACCAAGTGATAAGCAGATGTATACCAGAGGAGGAGATGGTAAGTATTCTACAACATTGTCATGATGGAGAGGCAGGTGAGCATTTCAGTTCCACAAAAACTACAGATAAGGTTTTCCAATTTGGTTTTTATTGGCTAACAGTTTTCAAAGATGCACACACCCATGTACTCTCATGTGATAGATGTCAGCAAATGACAAATATCTCTAAGAGAAATGAGATGCCTTTAAACAACATTCTTATTTGTGAATTATTTGATGTCTAGGGTATTGATTTCATGTGACCGTTTTCCTCTTCTTTTGGCCAAAGTACATTTCAATAGCTGTAAAGTATGTGTCTAAATGGGTGGAAGCTATAGTAATGCCAACAAATGATGCTTGGCTAGTGATCAAAATTTTGAAGAAAATATATTTACCATATTTGGCACTCTTAGAGCAATTGTCAATGATGGGGGAACATATTTTTACAATAAACAGTTTGATGCACTTCTTCATAAATACAGAGTTACATATAAGATTGCAACCCCTTATCATTCTCAAACTAGTGGACAACTAGAAGTTTCAAATAGGGAAATCAAAAAAAATTTGGAGAAAACTGTAAATGCCTCTATGAAAGATTGGTCAGTAAAACTTAATGATGCATTTGGGCCTATAGGACTCCATTTAAAATCCCCATTGGGATGTCTCCTTTTAGGCTAGTATTTAGAAAGGCTTGTCATTTACCTATGAAATTAGAACATAGAGCATATTAGGCATTTTAATTTTTAAATTTTGATAGGCCACTTGTTGGAGAAGAAAGATTGCTACAATTGAATGAGCTGGATGAACTTCTCAATGAGGCTTATGAGAATGCCAAGATATATAAAGAGTGTACAAAGAGATGGCATGACAAGCATATTCTAAGAAGAGAGTTTGAAATTGGTCAAAAAGTGTTACTTTATAATTCTCGCCTTAGACTATTTCCTGGTAAGCTATGGTCTAGATGGTCAGATCCTTTCACTGTTACTAGGATATTGCCATATGGGACAATTGAAGTTGCCCATTACACTAAGGGAACATTCAAAGTGAATGGTCAGTTCCTGAAGCCACACTTTAAAGGAAGATTTAACAAGCAGAAGTTCACATTGGACCTAAAAGAACCAGCTTAAAGAAGGAGACAATCAACGATTATAAATCAGAACTACTTCTTCATCCCTTCCCTTTTAGGAATTTTTAGTCTAGCTTAGTTTGCTTTATTTTTCCTTTTGTTTAGATTTTTTTGTTGTGCTTACTTGATTTCAGACAATTTTATCTTTCATCCATCTACAATTTGATCAACTCTTATCCACAATCAAAGGAGAATGGTTCACTTCAGAGGAGAAAATTGAATTTATGTGAAAAATAGACTATCTGAACTTTCTTTGTTCTCTTCATAGTTAGCTTAGTTGTTTATTTTGTTTTCTCTATTGAGACAGATTTTTCAGTTATGGTTTGATGTTTCTATTGCATAAGTAAGAATCTAATTTCAGATTGAGCATAGAAGTTTCATGAGATTGGAGATAATGTGTCAAGGATCAAAATTGCCAAAAATTTGCAAAGAATGCCAATAAATTTTAGAAGAAGAGATTAGAATACACTTCATTCAGGGAAGCCCTCAAACTTAAACTTCTTTCATTATTTCACATTAAGGACAATGTTTGATATAAGTTGGGGGGTATTTAGAGGAGTTACATTCAGATTTACAGCCAAGATTTCATATTTGTATTCGGTTTTGAAAAACGTTTTCAAATTTGGGTATAAATTTTCTCTACGAGCTTCTCTTTTGATAACTTAGCTAAAGAAATTTGAGAAAAACTGTTCTACAATGCTGAAAATGAATAGGATAGATTCTTTTTTAATAATGAAGTGACATATACTGAGTTTTTTATTACCATTGCATATTACTGAGAAAAAAGGATGGGTACTATCTTGTAATTTACTGATTCTTATGATAAGTCCTTCTTTTTCATGACTGATAAAAATTTTATTGATCACATTATGTTATGATCATGCGAATTGTATGTGGATTAGTAATAATGTTGTGAATTCAATAACATATTTTGGTTGACACAAGCATGCTAGAACTTGTTTGATTATCCCTAAAGGTGAAATCCTAAATAACATGTTTCCTTAGAAGTGATTTAGATATTCTTTGATTAATTTGAACCTTTCAAGCTAACCTAGTACATTCACTATCATTGGTGTCCCCATTGATCTTTAATGAAAGAATGGCATGTGTAAAGTATGTGAAAGACCACCATTTGACTTTTCTTTTTTTAGCCTCATCGTTCAAACTTTTTCAGCTTGAAAAATCATGATTGACCTATTAAGAGACATATTATAAATGCATGGTTACAGAGAGGTACATAAGTACATAAGAAGATAAGTTTGGGGCGTTAAAGAGAAGAATGCTAAAAGAAGAAAAAAAGGACAAAAGGAAAGAAATAAATAAGGATTTATCCTTCAATTGGGGGATCATATCTCCATAACTCAACGGAAAATAAGTGTAGAGATATGGTAGTAATACAGCCCATAGTTGGGGGAATCACATCCTAATGAAAGTAAAAGAAAATAAATTTGGGGTGTGGTAGTAATATAGCTCATAAAATAGATAAAACCCCAAACAAAAAGTCAAGAGAGTGAATATTCATATAAAATGTAAATATGATCTCTTAATTTGTGTATCATTATTCTCTTTTCTTTTTAACTAAACCCAAGGCCTCATTACAAGCTTAACAAAGACATATTGATTCAAGTAAATAGAGTTTTCTACATCAGTGGAGAGGGATTATGAAAAGTAAGCTTATGGGGTGTTTTGTGAAGATCATGAAAATCACTGGTCTCCACATTGTTGACTAAAAAACATGCATGTAGTATGAAATTGGCACTGTACACACACATTTTCATTTCATGAAAGGATTAATGAAGCATGGGTTTTATGAGATTACTTGGAAAGTATCTTAAGTGATTTTGAGATATGTGCACATGTGTAATTTGTCTAGCATGTTATTGATTGTTTGAGAGAGATTTTTCTAACTGATTCATGACTTCAGATTGTTATTTTGCTTGAGGACGATCAAAAGCTAAGTTTGGGGGTATTTAATAAGATTATATTATATCATATTATATCATATTTTTATATCTAAATTTATATGTTTAAGATCTTCTTTTAATATTTTTAGTGGATATTGCACTTAACAGAGTTTGTTTTGTTGCAGACATAAAAATTTATAAAATGAAACTGAAGATTACAAAAGATATTAATTTAAAGCAATTTCTAGGACTGATGAAGGCATATTTGGAAAATGTGTTAAACATGTAAGTTTTATCCTTTGTTCTTATCTTTCTAATGTATTAAGAATCACATGATTCTAAATTTATATAAGAAAGTTATGGCTAAAATAGTGTAAATATCTGTAGAGCTTTACATTCGTCTGCTACTTCACCTATCAGAAGGTGTCAATTTGAAGGCTCATAACTCATAGAAGATAGATGATTCAAATAAAGTGATCAACATAAAAGTTGTAGTGCCTGAAATTATTTATCAAATTCAAAAAGAATAGTATAATTCTGAGTTTGTACGAGAAAGTTATGATCAAAACAATGTTATTCTCTTTAGAAAACTCTAAAATATCAATTTCAGAGGCACAAAAGGCGTACTTTGAGCTCCTAGAATAAACTACAAGTCACACATGAAGGTAAACCAAGTAAAAGAGACTAAAATCAATTTGTTAGTGTAGGAGTATGAAGCCTTCCACATGCATTACATAGAAACAATATTAGAAATGTTTGGGAGGTTTCAGAAAATTACGAATGGGTTAAAGGGTCTTAGAGAAAAATATAAAGAGCCCAAATTGGTGAATAAAATATTTTAATCCCTTCCAAGGCACTAGATGCCTAAATTCACAGCCATCTAGGAAGCTAAGGATTTGGATAAAATGAAAGTTGAAGAGCTCATGGGTTCGCTTATAACCCATGAGGTAATGATGAAGCAAAAACTTTTGAATATCCAAAGGGAAAGAAGACCATAACTCTGAGAGCAAAATCAGACGATGAATCCCAAAGTGAAGCTTCCACAAGTTGAGCTAATGATGCTGACATGGAAATGATGAGTAGATGATTCAAAGCCATGTTCAAGAAGAAAATTGGAAGCAATTCCAAAAACTTTAGAAGCAAGGATAAGAGAAGGGAAGTCTTCACTTGTTACAACTGTGGCAAGCCTGGACACATGAGATTCAATTGTCAAGAACCAGATAAGAGATAAGGGAAGCAACAAAAATAAAGTATGAATCATATCCTAACAAGAAAGATAGCAACAATCGGAGCAATAAGAAGTTCCAGAAGAATAAGAGGGCACTTGCTACATAGGAAGTGCTAGAAAGTATGCTACACAAAAGTGCTAGTGATAGTGAGAATGAACAGGAAGCACAATTCAACAGACTATCACCAATAAAAGAAAATCAAGAAGACTACCATACCGGAATCAGCTTTATGGCCATCCATAAAAATAAAGTAACCTTTGAAATTGAATCTCATAGTTCTCTAGATGAGTTGTAATGTTTATATATTGATTTCAAGGCTTTAAAAGCCAAGTATAAGGAGACCAAAAAGGAGCTATTTAAAATGACTCATTAATGCTCCACATTGAAAGATGAAAATAATATGCTCAAGAGTAAACTATTTACCATCAGTAAACTCGAGCTAATCAAGGTAAAGAATAATTCCCTAAGAAAGACTTTATAAAAAAGGTGGACAACAACAAAAGAAATAGAATTATAGTTCTGGAACAAAGCAAATGACCAAACAAACCATAATTTGGATTCCTAAACTTTTAGTAGAAATAGTAAATGCTAATCAGTCTTCTAATTCAGATTAGTGGCACCCAGGAAGCAATAGGTACCAAATTTGCTGCCACTAACTCCCCTAGACCCATTCTCAAATGGGTACTAAAATTTAAAACTTAACCTTGTCATTGCAGGTATGTCTGAGAGCCACAAAAAATAGCATGTGGTACATTGATAGTAGTTGCTCAAATTACATGACAAGGGGAGAAGGAGCTATCCACTAAGCTGAAAAAGAAAAATGGTGGAACAAAACCTTTCAGAGATAATGGGAAAGGTAGTGGTTAGGATTTGTAATGTTGGCCAACCACATTATACTAGTATTTATGAAATTTTCCTAGTTGAGGGGTTCAAGCATGGAAATGTATATACAGTAGACTTGTTTGATATCCAAGCTAAGTGTCTTGTTAATCATGATGAGTCCTTACTGTGGTATAGAAGATTAGGACATGCCAACAAAGACATGATTGAAAGGCTCTATCGAAAAGACCTTACAGTTGGCTTACTTGAACTAAAATTTGACAAAGGACAATTATGTGATGCTTGCATAAGAGGAAAGCAAGCAAAAGAGTCTTTCAAATCAAATAGAGAAGTGTACAAAACTAAACCTCTTTAGTTGCTATATATAGACTTAGTGGGACCAATAAGAACTAGGAGTCTTTAAGAGAAATATTACACATATGTTATTGTTGATGAGTATAGTAGATATACCTCGGTAATATTTCTTGCATCTAAAGATAGACTTTTTCATTCTTTGAGATATTTTCCAAATGTTAGAAGATGAGAATTGGATTTTAACTATGCAAGAAGAATTGGACCAATTTAAGAGAAATGATGTGTGGAACTTAGTTCCAAGACCTAACCATCAAGCTATTATAGGAACCAAATGGGTCTTTAGTAAAAAAAAACTTTATGAATTTGGTTTAATAGTGAGGAGCAAGGCAAGGTTGGTAGAAAAGGGGTATTGTTAAGAAGAAAGGATAGATTTTGAGGAGTTATACATCCCTGTGGCTAGATAGAAACCATTAGAATGTTGTCAGCATTTGCATCTTTCATGAATTTTAAACTTTACTAGATGTATATCAAATCTATATTCTTGAATGTTTTCATTAATAAACAAGTTTATGTGGAATAACCCCCTGGGTTTGAAGACTCTCATGATCCTAACCATGTCTTCAAATTCAAGAAAGCCCTTTATGGTTTAAAGCAAGCTTCTAGAGCATGGTATGAGAGGCTAAGCAGATTTTGATTAAGAAAGGTTTCTTAAGGGGTAAGGTAGATATCACACTCTTCATTAAGCATGCTATGAATAATATTATTATTATGCAAATTTATGTTGATGATATTATATTCAGAGCCCTAATGAAAATCTTTGTCAAGAATTTTCTAAGATAATCCAGGGAGAATTCGAGATGAGCTTAATGGGGGAGTTAAACTTCTTTCTGGGACTGCAAGTGAAGCAGATGAAAGAAAGAATCTTCATCTATCAAGCCAAGTATACAAAAGAGCCACTAAAGAAGTTCAAAATTGAAGATGGAAGAAGATATGGAACACTTATGAATACTTCCATCAAAATGGACAAGGACAAAAAAGGTTAAACCAATTTGTCAAAAGCTTTATATAGGCTTAATAGGATCTATATTGTATCTTACTACAAGTAAGTCATATATCATGTTTAGTATTTATATGTGTACTAGGTTCCAATCAGGTCATTGAGAATCACATCTTATTACTATAGAAAAGATCTTTAGATACTCCAAAGCTTGGTTTATGTTATCCAAAAGGTTCACATTTTGAGTTAATAGGGTACTCTAATACTGATTTTGCTAGATATAAGGTAGATAGGAAGAGTACCTCAAGAACATGTCATTTTCTTGGAAGCATGATCTGTTGGTCTCATTCAAGTGGTAGCTCAAGAGGTGGGGGGTGAATTGAGCTTTTAAAAATTTTGGCCAAATAAAAATCAAGTGCTGAAATAAATGGAAAACAGATCACGGAGCACATAGATAAGGGTATTTTTGTAGTGGTTCGGCCCAACTTGGTACCTACTCCACTTTCTAAGTCATCCTTCCTTGCTACACTCAAGTTTCACTATAAAGTTTGGTTTTTACAAGCTCACTAACAACTCATATAGGTTGGTTTCTTAAGAGATAACCAATAGCTCCCCACTAGTTTTATGATCTAACTAGAAATTGTACAATTGTTGGTTTCCAAGCTTACCAACAAACTTGTTGTTTTCCAAGCTAACTAACAAACTTATTGGCTTTTAAGCTAACCAATGAACTTATACCATCAGCAAGTCTCACTACTTGCTAAACCAAACAAATGGAAAGAAAACTTGTACAGGAATGTACCTCTAGTTAGGCTAATTTGTACATTTGGTAAATATAAAATTACCAAATGAATAAAGCAGTTAAGTTCTTGAAACCAAACTCTAAAGGTTTGTAGATGATAGAACTTTGAATGCAGATTTGCAATTAGCACATTGGAGTTGTGAAAACTTGGAAGAAAAACATGAGTAGAAGCAAATGCTCTGTTAAAGCTTGTTTCTTTCTTGATTGGCATGAAGTACACTCTTTGAACTGCTGATTATTTCTCCTTTTATACCAGATTTTGAAATTTACACTTTGGAGAAGATGACAGTCATTAAATGTGAGTGAATCTCCAAGATTTTCTACCCATCGTAAGGTTCTTGTGGGTTCTCTATTTGAAATAAGTTTGAGATGAATGAGAGAGACTTTGGTCAAAATACTTGAGTTGGAAGAAGTTGTTCATTGTTTCACTTAGTCTAAAATGCTTCATTGTGTCCCAAGTAAAATTTTGGACTAAGTGAGCGACTGAACTAGCATTGTTTAAATTTCTTTATTGCATCCGAAATAAAATTTTAGACTGAATAGCGTGTGACTAAACTTCAGCTTTGTCTTAAATTGAGTTAGCTTTGTTAGAAGTAAAATTTTGCACTAATCGAGCTTAACTTTGGTTACATCCGAAGTTCTTGCCTAATCTATTTTGGACAAAAAGACATATTGTGGACTTTTGCCCGAGATAGCTTTAGACTCATAGCATCTTGGCTTCTTACTTCACTTGTGTTTGAGCTTGGTTGTGCTTCTATCTAAATTTTGCTTGCGTCTAGAATTTTGCTTCACTTTGTCTAAACTATATTTCTTCATTTTTGAGGTATTGTTTTGAAGCTAGATTGTGTCCAAACTTGGGCATCCATTTGATAAACTTCAGTAGCATCCTAAAATGTTACCAAAGTGTCTTTTGATCTTGATTGGTGCCAGACATATCCTTCAACTGAAAAATTTGGCCTTGAATATTTGGTTATTATGTCTAAAACATTTTAGAGGTTTGATCATATGTCCTTAGTTAATGATCTTCAAATTTACTAAATTTCTTCATATGTTGACTCTTTTCTTCGTGAACTCAGTCATGTCTAATTTTATCTAAAATTCTTTTCAAAGTTTCAGTGCTATTCTTTTTCTTTCAAGCAATTATGTGTTTCTTCCTTTGATATATGGTGGATCATGTCTTTGATATTGTCTTGTTTACATCATCCACTCAATTTAAGTTATTTCCTTGAATATGTCTTATACCTATCACTACAACATGAGGGAACATAAGTGCTAGTAGCTAAACTGTTCACTCATATGCTTTTACTTATCGTTAAAACTTGGTTAGCTAAATACATTTATCATCAAAATCAATTCAAGTAAAGGAGGTTTGGTTCAACATGATCATATCATGGTTTTCCAAGAAGTAGACGTCCGTTGCATTGTCAACAGCAAAGGCTAAATATGTTGCAGCTGGAAGTTGTTGTGCACAGATTCTTTAGATGAAACAACAGCTGGGTGACTATGGTTTGAGGTTCAGTGATACACCCATCAGATGTGATAATACCAGTACTATTAATATAACCAAGAATCCAGTTATGCAGGTTTGGAAGTGGAAATAGCACAAGTAGAGGTAGATCAGAGTTTGAAGAAGTAAACACTTCACAGAAAAGAAGAATAAGCGACAAAGCAATACTCTTAACATGTTTTTGAATTGACTTTGGAGATAATGAGATTCATCTTTACATAAGTTAAATGGACTTAAGTCAAACTCAACTATCACTAAAGGTAAATAAAGAGAAGAAAGAAAAGAGTACAACAACTGTGACACCCTCCTCTTTTCCTTCACCCTCCCATTCCCTATCCAAAACTTTAGCTCCTTTAATGTGACTTTCCCAAAAGTAATGGATGCATGCTTCCGCCCACAACTTCTTCGAAGGATCATAATCGAGCTTCACCCTAATCCTCTTCTAGTAGTAGCCTGTCCTATTACTACCTACATGCTTATAATCTAGTGCACTTATTTTATATAACTCTATTTGTAGTGAAATACAATTTAATATGTTTATGTTTTACTTCTATGTTCTCTATATTTTTATCGCATACTCTGTATCTTTTATACTGTCTTTCCTATGTGAATTTTTTATTATGATAAAAATGTGGGAAAATGTATGTTTAGAAAAGAGGGAGAAATTGTATGAGAAATTGCATGATTAGTAGAATTAGAAACTGTATATTTTTAGAATATAGTGCATTTATTCAGGGGGAGGATGCACTTTATCAAGGGATCTATGTATATCCTGTTATGAGTACAATATCTCTATCTAATTCCCATGTGTTTTACATTTTGATTGGTAATTCACTCAAATATTTTGTCATCATCAAAAAGAGAGAGATTATTGGCCTAAACCACCTTTTGTTAGCATGTTTTTGATGATGAATGTATTTAACTGAGTTTTGATGATGAGCAAAATTATTTGAGTGAATGGTTAAGGTAATGACTGTTATTTTCCAAGTGTGCAGTAATAAGTGTGTGTGTGTGTGTGTATATATATATATATAGGGGAGTGTTCATGTAAGACCAGTCTCAAAACTGAATTTTATTTATTTATTTATTATTTATTTTTTTATAAACTGGAAAAACAAGGTGTAATTAACTTACCATTAACAAGGTATAAAAATAAAAAAGGTATAGTTTTGAGACCGGTCTCACAACTATTTATATGAGACTGGTCTCACATGAACACTCCTCATATATATATATATATATATGTATACACACACATATATATACATATATGTGTATATATGTATATATATATGTATATGTATATATTTATATGTATATATACACACATATACATAAACACACACACACACACACACATATATATATATATCTCAATGAAATAACATCAGTCAAGTGGACAACGCACGTAGATCATATGAGAGACATGATCCACCAAATATAGGAAGAAAATGTAAATGCTCAAAGGTCTAATGACTCTGAAATCAAAACAAAATTTCAGACGTAATAGGACACATTTGATATCATTAAAACAAAATTCAAAAGGTTTAGCATGTCTAAAGAATAGCAACTTTAGACACAGGATTAATGTCTAGACTAACTTTGGACATGATTCAAGTATGTTAAAGCGTGGTGTAGAAGGAAATAGATAGAATGCCTAAGTCTTAAACCCAAGCAAAGCTTCAAACATTGTGAAGCTAAACTCAGACATGAAGACAAGATTAGATAATGCTAAAGTATAAAGACGTGTCTCTATGACTGAAACCAAGCTCCAAGCTTCATACGTGAGAAAATTTATTTCAGACACTACTAACTCAATTTCAGACAAAGCTAAAGTTTAGATTCGCATGACTATGTATTTCACGCCATTTCAGTCAGTTCAAAATATTTACTTCAAATGAACTAAAGTATTTCAGACAAAGCTTGCCTGAATCATTTACATGAAGCCTTCATATAGTTCGAAGTAATTTCAAACAATGCAAAACTGTGAATGACATCGAGTGGCGCACATTTTTGATGAAGTGTTCTTCTCCTTTCCAGATGTGCTTATTTCAAATAGTATTAAGCCAGGAGAACTATTTAACAATCAGATTTTCAAACATTACCTCACATTCAATGCTCACCACCAACGTCAACTAGAAGATTTGAAAGCAAGTATAAGAGGAGTAAACAGGGATGTTGCACTAGTTAGAAAGTTAGAGATTTTATAGAAAGAAGCAAAAAAGAGCATTTACTCAAGTCTTAAAGTTTTCTTTCAACTTCACTAAGAAACATGCCAATTGCATTCAAAGCTTATTCTTCTGCAAATCCTTTAAGAGCATGAAATTTCTTGTACTTATTGTAATACATTTATCTCTTCCATTCTTAACTCTATACAAATCTACTATCCAAGAGGCATTCTATTATATAATTTTTTGTTGTTATTTGTGACAAAAGGCAAGGGGTTTGATAACTGTAAGGTTGATCATAATAGGTAAATCTTGTTATATTTTTGTATAAGTTTATTGATGAGCTTGGAAACCAACAGGTGTAAAGTTTGTTGGTGAGATTTAAAACTAATGGTTGTAAAGTTTGTTGATGAGCTTGTAAAACCAATAGGTGTTTAGTGGAACCTAAGTGCAGTAAGAGAGGCTGACTCAAAGAGTGGAGCAAGTGCCTCTTTGGGCCAAACCACTATAAAAATCCCTATGCTTTGTGCTATGTAATTTATTCCATTTTTTTTTGTACTTTGATTTTTAATTTGGCCAAAATTTTTAGAAGCTCAATTTAAGCCCCCCCCCCCTCCCCCCTCTTGAGCTACCACTTGTATGGGACCAACATTTTCTTCCTCTAAAACTTAATCCTTGATATGTTTCTACTATTTTCTCACTACATTACACTATATATCACTTCAAGTATATTTTCCTAGTGTGATTTCTTTGTATCATCATTTTAAAACAACAAAACTTGGAATTTAAATTATTAGTACCTAAGTTTCTCACTCACATGTTGTCTCATTATTTGAACTTAATTAATCATCAAAATCAAGCTTGTGTGAGGCTTGTATTTACCAAACGGCAATACCCTTTCTGTGAAAGCTTGATATCTTCTGATGTGGTTGCAGAGTGTATTGCCTACACAAGAATCTTTGCCTATGGGTTTGGTCCCCTTATGGCAGCAATTATGTTTCACATGGTGGTTTTAATCCACCTTCAATGAATTGTTTGAATTTTGAACAAAGTACCCACATAATTGATAACATTATTCATCTAGTGTCAAAATATGCAAATTTCATCTTCACTCTTGTAGTGGCATGAACTAGCAATGGCAGAGCAAATTCTACAACTGGACGGATGTTCTAGTCCGGGCAGCACAAGCAGGGAACAAAAAGGGCGCCCTCAGCAGACAAAGGCAGCAATCCC
>JAYJMB010067499.1:0-24827 GCA_036873735.1 Pouteria campechiana
GGAAAAATCATGGTATTATCATGTGGATTTATGGTGTAAAGTGGAGTAACGACCCCAGGAGGGCGGGGCGTTACAAGTAACTAGACATAATTGAATCAATTTGATAGTTCTCTATGGGATCGACCCTTGCTTAGCACATTGCACTGCTATACACTCATGCACTTGTGAGTAATTATAATTTGACCATCATGAGTCTGTGTTGCTTGGATAAAACTCTACATAGTCTATTCAAGAGTAGGCTTCTTTGGTTAAAATAAAGTTCCTGCTTGATTTTGATTGTGATTGTTGTTCCATGAAAAGTTTGGATGACTTCTCCAATGAGGATTATATGTATTCGAATATGGATCATTACGAGATCCTTGGTTGTAAAACTTCATTGCATTTGCTTGTTTCAAAATGTGTGCAAAACCTTGACTAGAAAGAAGAACATTGTGTGAGTGATCAAAAATAGCACAAATTGAACATACCTGAGCAGGAATAGGTTATTTTTAGTTTATCATCATGGAGCACATCATTTTCACTTGCTTTGCCAACTCTAATATCTGCATAGAAAGTTCAATGCTAGAATTCACCTCGTACATACCCCTACACCTACCGCTAACACTTTTATATTGTGAATTTACTCCAACCATTTCATACAGATCATAAGTTTCCCCTGAGGTCTTCTCTCCCATTGCTCCTCCTGCAACATTATCAACCATGGCTTAGCATGGTTGTGTCATTGCATCACAGAAAAATTGATTTAGCAACTCCAAAGGATAACGATGGTGAGGGCATTGAATAATCCATATTTTAAATCTTTCCCATGCCTCATGGAATTCCTCACCTTCCATTTGAGCAAAAGTTGCTATCTTACCTCTCAATTATCTTGTTTTAGCATGTGAATAAAATTTACCAATGAACTTATTGTAAACTTCATCCCATGTGGTTAATGAATCAAATAACATGAACTGGGTTTTTGATACATCCTTAAAGGTGTGTATGGAAAACATCTCATATGTAGCTGATCCTCTGTAAGTCCCTACAATGGAAAAGTTTGTATAGTTCCATAAAAATCACGCTTAAAAATTAAGGGATCTTCTACAATAACACTATGGAAAGAAGGAAGCATATTAATGTATATATATTTCAACTCATAATTCCTGGCACTATCATCTAAAATAATGCTTGAAGGCAACATCCCAATAGTAGGATGTACAAATTCTTTCATCAACTATTGTGCTTGTTGAGCTACCCTATTTTCTATGTTCTCTCCCATCTATTCTTCTTCTTCACTTATAATCTCTATCTCTTTTTCAACCTTGTCAATGCCATCATTAAAGGGTAATAACATGAGATTCAAAAATTATCTTCCATGCATTCACAGATCTATAACAAAAAGAAGGAAAAACTAAACAACAAAAAAACCTAAAGAAACTAAAATACAATAAAGAAAGGGAAAAAATATAACTAAATCAATTCAATTAATCTAAAACCAATTCCCCAGCAATGGCGCCAAAAACTTAATAGTCAAATTCTAATTCGTTGCAAGTGCACAAGTCTATAGCGGTATAACGTGCAAGAACAAGGGTCGATTCGATAGATAATTAAGCAAACTAATACAATTAGATTTAGTTACTTAAACTAAGACAGTCCTAAACCAACAAGATGAAGTGGAAATAGTGTAAATCAACTTATAAGATTAAATCAGATAATAGATATAGTGAGTAATGTAAAGGAGATTTCATAGGTTGCAAGATTTTAGGGATTCAATTTCACCACTCACTGATATCCTATGTCATTGGGATGTTAGATAGGATTCATTATCTTGGGTTCATTCTATCCAATATATGATTATTTAACATTAGCCATCTAAGTTTAAATCAAGTATTTTCACCAATCCAATTACCTATGGCATGTAATGTGATTGATGTTGAAAACCAATAAAGATCAAAAGAACTTTCATGAACTAATAGAATAGTTTAGCATAAGGCATCTACCATAACCATCTATTCATTCATTTAATAGAGCTCCTACATGGTTTAGCATAAGGTGTCTACCATAACCATGTCTCAGATAATCAGTTTAAGTCATAAGATTGGTGATCAAGCAATTAAATAAATCAAATGATTACAATAAACATAATGAATGAAAAAAGATAAAATTGAATTGATTAACCAATAATCCCTATTAAACATTGAATATCCATGATGGCTACATAGTCACCCTAGAAAAAGAAAGTTAGTTCATCATTAAAATGGAAAGAACAATCTTTTTAATATACATGTTGCAAAACTTGGAATCTTTTTTCTTCCCTTGCTTCCTTGTTTTTCTCTCTCGCAAAACTCTCCTCAAAATATTATGGATGTCGTCCTTTTATAACCCTAAAAGTAGTTTTAGTACACTTCTCTACAAATTGCTAAACATCTTACGTAGAGAAATTAGCTTGTAAGTATAACTCGAACTGCCACACATCTTGGATTCTAAAGATAGCTTCTAAAAATTGCAACACAACTTATGCATAGAAATCATCTTCTAGAAATAACTTCAAACTATTGCAAGTCCTTGTCTCTGTGGTACCCAACCTCTGTCCAAGATTCTCTTTGAAACAATGTTGTGGGCATTATGGTGCCCAGATGATGTTGACAATTTTGTTCCTTTGAAGCCACTTTGAACTGCCTTTCAAACCTTCTAAATGTACTTCTAACATATACTTTTGTCTTATTTGATTCTAGACGATACGCACTTCATTCACACTTTATTTCAGGTAATGCTTCAAAACTCTTCACTACCTTGTAAAGCTTGATCATGTACATGAGTTCAGAGTAGCTTATATATCTTTGAAGCTCGAATTCTTCCTCTAAGTTTGCCTCTAAAAACTTTCAAAACCTTTAAACTACTTTAGAAAGATGTTACATGAAGAATCTTTCCACAATTTGTAACCTCTGAAAAACTTCAAAATTTTTAAGTTGTTTATAAAATACTTTAGAACTTTTGAAGATCAAGCTAAAAAGTTTAGATCTTAGTTTCAAAAGGTTTGAAGCACACTTCTAAACATCTGAATTCTTTCAGTGACAACTGAAAACACCTGTAGAACATTTGAAGTTTATTTCAGAAGCTCTAAAATCACTTTGTATAGTTAGCTAAAACACTTACAAAACCTCTGAAGTTTATTTCAAAAGCTTTGAAACTGTGGAAGCAATTTTGGTATTTTGGCATAACTTTCTCAATCGATATCAAACTTAAAGGGATATAACTTTTATATGGACACTTTCTCCAAATCAACCTTCATCTATGCTAAAAATTATCTCCAAGTGACGCCTTCATCATATTCCGCTTCTTCTTTTTAGATTGTGATGCTTGAAATAGAAACTAGCTTCATTGAGTGCAACATTTAATCAAATGTGAATATATACCAATGAAATCATGTTAATTGATGATAAAAAAATATATGAATTTAGGTATTAAAATATGATAAATTATGAGTATATTAATGCACCATCCTGGATTGTATGTGTTGGAATATGGGTTGTTTAGCTGCCTGTTAAAGTTCCCAACAAATTATGCCTGCTTTTGTTGAGGTTGCACGAATGGATTCTTGGCTTGACACCATTCACTAAGATGATTGCCTTAACAGAAGTCACAAAAGAATTAAGGAGTTTAAATAGCATTAATGGCCACTTGATTGTTCTGAATTTACTTAGTAAGAGCTATAACTTGAGCAACTATACTAGAGATAGTACCAACTTCATAGACTCCCACTATTTTCTTTACCATCACCCTCTCACTTGGATATTCGAAGCTATTGTTGGCCATGTCTTCCAACAACTCATATGCCTCATCCTTTTTTTCTTCATCAATGCTCCTCCTATAGATGCATCAATCAAAGTTCTAGTAGTTTCTATTAGTCCCTTGTAAAAATTATGAATTTGCATCTACTTAGGCATCTTGTGATGTAGACGGTATCTTAGCAGCTCCTTGTAGCTCTCCCAAGCATCATATAGATTTTTACCTTCATGTTGGATGAAATTTTTTATCTCTATCCACATCTTAGTTGTTTTTGCTAGAGGAAAAAATTTAGCAAGAAACTTCTACACCAAATCCTCCCAACTATGAAATGAATATTACATTCTAAATTTTTTTCTCAAGTTATATGCATATTAATCATTCTGAGATCTTATATATATATAAATGAACCTTGTTGTTGTGTTGCTTATTTTTATTTTGTTGAAAATATTTTGTGAATAATTAAAGTTTAGTGGTGCTTTGTTTTAGGATGCTTAGTAGGATTTTGTTTTGCTTGAGGACTAGTAAAAAGTGAAGTTTGAGGGTATTCGATAAGTGAATTTTATTCATTTATACCATATCTTTTGGGCTTAATTCTTAATAGATCTTTGAGCTATTTTTAGTAATTTATAATGCTTTTGTTTGTGTTTGTTTGCAAGCATTTGAGAGCAAGACGAATATAGAAAACAAGGGAGAATTAATGAGGGAAAGAGAGAATGCAATGAAGCATGGAGGATGAAGCAAGAAGAAAAAAGGAATATAAGCAACCAGTGTGTGAGCGCCTAGGCATTCAGTTCCAATCACCTTGGCATTCAAATCGAGCGCCCAGGCATTCAAAATGCTAAAAGAAGATTGTGCAATGGGCAAAGATCAAATGTTGCGGCATTTGATTCAAATGTTACAGCATTCACAGCAAGCGCCGCAGCATCCAAATTATATGCTGCAACATTTACCAGATTTGCATCAAGTGTTTCACAAGCAGAATTTCAAGTGCCTAGGCATTAAATTTTGATATTGCAACATTCACACATGCAGATAAGATCCTTTATTTTGGGAAAAGCATTGAAAAATTGAAAATGCTTAACGCTAATGGAAGAGGCTATAAAAACAAAGCAAGGGTACATTTTTGAGGGGCTTTGACATTTTTTGGCAAGGCTAGTAGCATAAAATAGTGGAGAGAGGTAGTTACATATGATTTGGGGAGGAGATCTCTCTTGCATTGAAGGAAAGCTATCCAAGGAGCAAGAAGAAGCAGAGGATTACTTGGGGAAGAGTTTTTCTTGATCTCTTCTTATTATTTATCATTCATTTTTATTGTTTAATCATGTTTAAGACAATGTGTATCGTTTTCATTGATTATATCATGAGCTAAACACATTAATCTAGGTGAACAATGTAGCCAGATAATGAGTATTTGGTTTCATTATGTTTAATATATTTCTGTGGTTGTTCATTACCTATGACGAGTGTTTAATCCAATTTTAATGCTTGCAAAAGAATGTTAGCCCTTTCAACATGATTTGTGATTCGATTTGAGGCTAAGAAGTGATAATTAAATTAGATTATGATTAATCACCATAAGATTGTCATGCTAATAGAGATATTTATGAAGCTTATG
Source organism: Pouteria campechiana (assembly GCA_036873735.1). Lineage (NCBI taxonomy): Eukaryota > Viridiplantae > Streptophyta > Magnoliopsida > Ericales > Sapotaceae > Pouteria > Pouteria campechiana. The sequence continues at coordinate 5,384 of JAYJMB010067499.1, forward strand.
CAATGTTACGAGTTTTTGATCTTAATGCATCTTAATTAGTTGGGATTTTAACAAAGATGTAGGAAATTAGCCAATTGAGATAGGTTACTATGACTTGAGAAAGAATAATAATTAATCAAGAGAAACTCATTATTAACATAAGAATAAACCTTGATTGTTAAAATTAATGAAATTGGATATAATTTATCTGGTGAAATTGGACACCCCTAGATATTTTAAATCATTATCTTTGTTATTGTTTTTAGAATTCACATCACTGCAAAAGCCTTTAGTTTAGATCTTTTCTATTTACATCTTTACATTCACTTATCATAATTCAATCCTTCAAACAAAACTAAAAGTTAGAGTAATTTGATATTTGGTGAACTTAGTTTCCATGGGATTCATATATCACCCACTCTTTATTACTTGTTCGCGACATGTGCACTTGCATTGAGGAAAATTTACAACAACCAAGTGTTACAATGAAGCATAGGAGAAGATATGATCTTTTACAATTCTAACAATATAGAAAGATCTTCCCAAAATTTAAACTCAATGGCCATATAGATATGTAGATTGAAGCTCATGAAAGATAGATAATGGTTTAAGCTCTTAGCCATGGGTGGAAGGATTTGTATAAGGTTAAACTCATTTGAAATGTCTTCCCTCACCACCTTTAAATTATCTCATCTATTCTCCTTAAATAGCTCTCTTGAAAACTTGACCCTTGGAAGAAGATGATCTTCTTTAAATCTAGAGACGAAAGCAGATAAACAAGAAATAAATGTAGAAGACCGTTCTGATAATTTTCTATTTGAAAACACCATCTTCTAGTTAATTCCCATATACTTCGAGATATTTTACAGTGCCGACCTTGACATAGAAGAAAGTGGATAGCTAGTTCAGGTAACTAACAAATGAGGAGACGCTGCAGCTCTGACTTGATTTATGATTTTGGAAAGAAGATAATAAATTCTAACAACTCAGCTGCTCCACTTTGACTGGTGCTTGATTGCATTTATCTAAATTTAATATCAAATAAAGTCTCTTTCCAGCTAGACAGATTCTCTTCGTCTACTACTTTTGTCCATAGTTGATTCCAGATAAAGTTAGGCTTCTTCCATTTATTGCCTTTTCATTATATCTTTAGATAGGATAAGATTTTGAATAGAGTATTTAGATTAACATCTTTGAGTATATTTCAAAATCTCTATAACTTAAACTTTCTAAAATGTGACAAATGGTTAGAACAACTATCTGCAGTCCTGCACTTGGAAATTTGAATGGGTTCTTGATATTTGATTCTTGTTTAGAACTTAGAACCTTCAAGCATTTCATTCTCCTTTAATGGATTGTCTATTTTTACAATCCAGAAAGGTTGTGGACCGCTTGGAAGAATATTGTTGCAAGATACAATTGCTATAGAGTATTGAATTTTTGACATTTGAAAATAGCAAATTTTCATTGTAGCAGATCACTATAGCACCACTTTGTCTGAAATAAGTATTAGATGAATATCTTTATTTGTTGGTACTATAGTAGAGTGATAGTAATGTTTACTATAGCAAATTACTGTAGCACTACTTTGTCTAAAGTAATTATCAAACGAATATCTTTGTCTATTGGTACTATAGCAGAGTTACTGTAGCATTGTTACTATAGCATATCACGATAACATCACTTTTTTTGTTAATTTGTCAAAAGTAAGTAATAGATAAATAAGTTTGTTTGTTGGTATTGTAGCAGTATTACTATAGCAAATTACTGTACCAGATCACTATCGCAGCGCTTTCTTTATTTTTTATCTATAGGTAATTCCACTTTGACGTCACTGTAGCAATTCCACTTTGTCTGTCACTGTAGTAGTATTGTAGCATTTTAATGCATCAAAAGTAATTAGCAAAAATTACTATAGTATAAGTTAGCTTGACATTCTTCATTATATTTTCCATTGTAAAACACAATATAATTATCCATATGAAATTTGCATAAGTCGTAAAACATGAATATGTACTTTAAATCATGATTTTGTATTTACAAGCCCATTTAAGCACTCATTCTTTTTCATTCAAGAAGATATCTCTTTAAGGCACTTTGAACATATGATCCAAGGCATGATAAACAAGGTTGAAAACAATATGGATTAATATGATTTTCCTTCTAGACTTAGATTAAGATGTATATGCTTTCATAAATGATGTTGTAATAGAACATGCATATTTCAAGCATATCTTTCTACATTTTAAGCTTTCTATACTAGAAGCATTATTAGCATAAATCAAGTCTTAAGACAAGTTTTATTGCCATCAAAATCATATAATAATCACAACATATAAGTCCCATTGGCCATTTAGTTAGCAGGTTCACAATATCTACTTGATTGTATAGAAGAATTTACTAAAATAATCTAATAACAACTCATCAAATATAATTGAGTAATGTAAATACAATTGCTATAGGAAAAATGTTCCTTGCATAAAGCTAAAACTAGGACATTCACAGAATGGTCTACATGTACATTGAAAGAGCGAAGAATGATCCTTTTAATCATCCTTGTAAGAACAACCTTAGAGATCCAAAGATCATACATGTTGCCTGCTGCTTTAGTCCCACCAAAGGACCTAGATAGTCACCAGTTCACATGGACAAACACCCACTAATAACTTGGATGCTAGAAATAGAGAAGATGAAAGAAAAATGAAGAGTAACCAAAACCTCACGTAAAAGCTAAAATCAAATCTACACAGTTGTTCTTGCTAGAGCATTACAGATCTTTAACTGAACTAGAAATATGCAAATGCTTCCCAACATATCTAGCTCAAGGGCCTGGATGTTTGATGTTGTTCCAGGAAAAAGGAGAATGGCATTGACCATAGCAAGGTTCAAGTTTCCCACCAAGATATAACATTTATTAATAATAAATATTTTGACATGCCTTTGAACTTTGGGCAACTTACAAGCAAGTCTTTAGTGTATTAAGTAAGCCTTGGTACAATATTGAATATTTTTAAAATTATGAAATTTGGTTCATCAAGTCCACATACATGACATTCGAGCGAGCACTCTAACATGAGCATTGACAAGTAGATCAATGTCTTAGAATTCCAATTGAGAAGTCAAAAGTTACTAATTAGGTAAGCAAATGATTTAAGCACCACATCCCATGGTATGCTTTTGCTGTACAAGATCAGTGCAATGAAGTCAACTATGAAGGACAGTTTCAATAATACAATCCTTAAATTTTCATTAAAATTACTTGGGTAGGTGTTTTACAATGGCCCAACTAAAAATATAAATTGTCCATTAGAATACACACATTAACAACTAATTACTTTTAGTCCACAACTTTAGCATGATAAATATAAATACCCTATGATAAATCAATAGTCCAAAGAAAGGGTGAGAAAGAGCCTGAAATGGCATCCATTATTTGTAATTGTTTAGTAGGAGCAACTACCGGTTAAATTGAGTCCTCACATGCACTCTCTACTAGAACAAAACTATTGAAGAATATGAGGCTATAGCTATTATCTTCTTAAGAAAATTAAAAAAGGAAACAAAACCAATGAATAAAAAATATACATACTTTTTAGTCAGACAACCAACTAACAGCCAATGGGATAAAAAGGATCAAAAGCCCATCTAAAAATCAAAAGCCAATGATGACCAAGGTGCAGCCCTATATTCCCAAACGATTAATTAAAATTGAAAGTAAGGAAAATGAACAGTTGAGAAAGAATTTAATATGTACTTGGATTCTCAATTAAAGGAAATACAACAATTCAAATGATGATTAAAAATAGCATAAATATTGAAACTGGCTTGATAGCCAACGAGGGTGTAGGTCTTGTAACATTACATGCATGTTCATGAGCTTGAGAAGCTACCATTCTTTTCACCTGACTAAAATCAATAACTGCAGTTGACGCAAAAGTAGCATCCAACAACTTTAGTTTATGTTGGGATGGATATGGGAAATCCATCAATGCATTCATTTTTCCACTATTTACAAATACTCAAACATTCAATTTGACCATAATATGGAGACAGGCTTGATCACCAATTATGGCTCTTGCAACATTAAATGCATGTTCATATGTGTAAGGACATACCCTTTCATCTTGACTAAAAGCACTAGCTACAACAGAGTCAAAAGAAGAATCTAACAGCCTTAGGTTGTGCTTGGATGGATAAGGGAAATGCATTAATACATTCATTTTCCCCCCTTCATGAAGATTTAAACATTCAAATCAATCAAAATATGGAGACAGGGTTGAACTAGAAAAGAGACTAGGTTGCTAATCTTTCCACTTGACTAAATTCAATAACTACTGACAAGGAGCATCCAATAGCCTTATGTTTGTTAGGATGATCAATGGAAATACATAAATACATTCAGATTTTTTTTTCATGAAGATTCAAACGTTCAATTCAATTAGAAGGAAATGATGAGAAGGATACCCACTAAAGCTTATTTTTAGCGATCATAAAACTTTAGATATGCTTCTTTTAAGTATAAAAAATAAGATAATCACAACACTAGCTAGCAATTGGAATACAAATGTTAAAAAATCCAAACTATTTATGACAAGCACTACTTTCCATGTAAAGTCTCACTTAATGCCAAATTTTATAATCCTAGATATGTCATCATTTACTGGAAGCCATCAATTCATTTATGTTGTAAGTTCAGATGATAATGTCTTGCTTTCCTTTCTTAGCAGTGTGACCGAGAAGAGCCCAAGAATAGCAATTGGCAATTATATGAATGCAATCAAACAAATTATGCCACTCACCATCTCTATGATTATGCCAAAATAGCAACTTTGTGTACTGAAATAAGCTCATGTTCACACCTCCATAGATACTATCCTCGAACAATCTGATTTGCACTTGCTCCCAACTATCGTTTAAATTTTCAAGGTCCCACACAAGTCCGAAAAAAAGACAATTTGCAAATATAGCAATGAAAGGTTTCTACGGTCCAGGATTCATATAAACTTACCTAGGGCTCACTAATCCAAACTATGCATATGAAGAGGCTCTATAGTGAATGTTCCAAGCATCTCAATCATAGTTCCTAAGCTTATGAGAAAATTCCGTGAAAGGGGGAAAAATCAGTACTTGTGTCAGAAAGAAAGAAAACGTGAAGTAGGTTAGCAATGCTACAAGAGGGGTTAAAGCAGGTTAGTATCTCAGCTGTCACCATGAGGTCATTAGGGGTATAGCTCTAGTCAGGGTGTAGGAGGGTTATGAGCAGTAGTCGCCGATAGGGGTTCACAATAATTGTAGCTTCCAAAAATGGGTTTAGTTGAATTTTAGGTTATTGGTAATTGAGGATGTAATGATTTGGGTTGTTGGCATAAATTAGTAGGAGAGGGAAAAGGGTTTCGATTACCAGTAGTAGAAAAGATGGGTCGGTTTGGGTTGCAAGAATCAGAATCTTGCCAGTCAAGAGAGGAAATGTTGTATATAAATGGGTTGCCAGAATCAGAATCTCTCCTCTAAAGCAAGCAAGCGATAATGGGTTTCTTGAAGAGTCATATAGATTTTGATTTTCAAATGTTAGGGTTTAGTGAAGAATGGTTTACGACTTTAGAAAATAAATTCGGGCTTGTTTTGGGTTGGGATTATTGAATGATGAGTTTTAGGATCGCAAGTTGTAGGGGTAGGTAGAGATGGGAGAGATAATGAGGGAAAAGTGGGTGGGCAACTTTAGATTGTCATTTTTTAATAATTTTTAGTTTTTAACCAATGAACGGGCGATATGGTAGGCATACATAGTATTGCCTATGCTCTAAGTAGTATGAGGACACAATTGCGGTATCAGCTACTGATGTACAGGGACTTCATTTATTCTTCAAACATTGCAAGCGGTTTTCGTGGACAGCTACAATGCAACTATGGGGCAGGCGATATGCGCAAGCGGTTGCTCTTTCTGGTTGCAGTACTACACTTGAAGTTTTTGTACTTTGCTACTTTGTGAGCCTTGACATTAAAATTTTTTATTACTTTTATTGTTACATTTATTTCAATTACAGAACTTTAAGTATTATTTTTTCTATTATTATTTATTTCATTCATAAAAGCTAAGTAAAGCAGTAAAATGGTTTAGAAAAGTAAAAAATTAATAAAAATATTTCTATCTTCATCAATTATTTTGTTTATTTTAGGATTCATATCACATTATACATAATCTAATTCTCCAAATATATATTTTATTATCAAATAAATAAAAAATACATACTCAACCATATAAAAGTAGCTCAATTGATATTCCCAAAATAAACTTCCAATTATTACATTTTTCTATGTTGTATAGCACAAACCACATATATTATATGGATGATTTCTGTAAAAAATAAAGAGATAATTAATTGGACTGAATATTAAAAATATACATGGGTTTCCCTTTCTAAGATCATATAAAATTATTTTATAATCATATTTTTGGCAAAATATACATATTATACGCAATGCACCTTATGGCTACATATAATATTTATGCAACCATAAGAAGTGTTGCATATAATATTTATATGCAACACACATTATGGCTTCATATAATATTTAATACAACCATAATGTGCATTGCATATAATATTTAATGCAGCCATAGGTGTGTAAGTGTATTTAATATTATATACATAATGTTTTCTTAATTAATATAATGTTAATATATATACGATGAGAAAAGTTATAAAAATGAGTATATCAAATTATTTGAAATAGAAACAAAATTTTTTAAGTGGAAACGTTTACTAAGATTTCTTGGAGGCTTAAAATTTTGAATTTATAGTGTCTAATTCATCATCTTGTTCAACAAATTTAGTTAAAATTCATAAAATTATATCACTTTAGTAATAATTTTTTATTTTGCTGCATATAACATTAAATGCACCCAATGTTTACTGTATATAATAATATACGCAGTCATTTATGGTTCTCTATATATAATATTAAATACAGTAACATTTAGCTGCATATAATATTATATGCAACCAAATATCATTGCATTTGATATTATATGTAGCCAAAACTATTACTACAAATAATATTAAAATTAGTGCCCTTATTGGTTGCATATAATATTATATCTATCAACATTTGGTTGTGTATAATACTATACATAGCCAAATGTTGCTGCATTTAATATTATATATAGTGAACCATAAACTATTGCATATAATATAAAATGCAGCAACATTTGGCTGCATATAATATTTGTTAGGTCTCGTAAGTTGGGCAAACCTAAGAAGGGAGGGGTGAATTAGATTTTTAAAATTTCTTACTTAACCAATGTTTAAATAAAATCTCCTTTTTGGTGCTTGTATGCAAGTTGTAATGGAACCAATAAATCTTGAATAGTGCCATTCAAGCATAATATACATTAATACCATATTCTAACCCATATATCAATTGTGCCTTTTAGGCACTTCGCTTGCAAGTCACTCTAGGCATATCATATTTGTGCCATTTAGGCACCATATATCCACTCGTATCATTACTCTAGATTTCTCCTATCTATATTATTGTATCCATGACATTCGGGCACCACTACTCTTATATGCACCATTGTATCCATGCCATTTGGGCACCACATATCCCTTAATGCTATTAGGCATCCATATACCCTCTCATCTTTTACATAATTAAGATATTCTTTATTCGCACTAGGCTTTGAAACATAACTAGTCTCAACAATATACAAATCATATCAAACATCATTCCTAGGATCTCCACAATCCCTATTCATAAACATATGCTTGTAATTAAATGAATACAAATAATGGGATACTCACTATCCCTTTTGAATAATATATTTGAAGAATAGCCTACTTACCTTAAGTGAATCACCATACACTCCTCAAGTTGCATGCTTTTTCATCCTTCTCAAATCATCCTATATAAGGCAAAAATCCCATTTAATCACAAGATAATTTTAGTCTAGCATATCAAGACAATTGATTACTCTCTTTACTCATCATTAATTATGAAAGGTTATCACACCATCATTTATTGTTAAACTTGTCAATCTTTCGTGTATAGCTATTTTTAGCATGCAACACTGCACTTTAATATTAGTAATCATTCCTCTAGGCATGTAATTCATAGACAATGATGTAATGTCTCACAGGCATTCATAACTTGTTAACTGTTCTATAACATAAGATTAAGGTTTTCATTCTCAATTACACATCATGATTCCATAGCATATTCAATATCAAAGTTACCCTACTAACATGCTCATCAAGCTTATAACTCAATTAGACTAAGCATAATTACGTTTTTATACAAAAACCCCCAAGTTTAATCTTTATGAGTGACTATTCACATCAAAACCTTGTGCATAATTATGTTTAATCTACTCCAAATCATGCCAGAAACATTAGAATCCAATTATTAGTCACATTCCTTTATCAATTTACACAATTTCATACCAATTTACCCCCAGGGCTACTGTTCATGAATAGGACTAATGCAAAATTATGATTTTTCCATACTTAAACAACCCCAAAACATCATTAGGCATGCGTAAATTTTTTTTTTAATTATTATTACTCATAAGATATGAAATTAAGGCAAAATCATTATTCAATTTCCCCAAATTCACTATTTATCAATTGGGAATAACCTTAGCAATCCAAATTTATGATTTCTCATGCTCAAATCACCATAATCAGCCCATGAAATCATTTCCATCATGATTTTCATGTCAAATTCATCATTTTCCCCCAAGAATTCCAAATTTCCAAAACCCTAGAAATGAAAAATCTAAAATCAAATGGGGAAAAAGGAATTTACCTTCAATTTTGGACATGCCTTCCTCTTTCACATGAAGATCCAACCTCCATATGCCCAAATCCTCACTCCCCCATGGCCAAACAAAATTTTCCTTTTCTTCTCGGCCCAAAATGATGAAAAATGGGTGAATAGGCTAGGATTCTTACTCTCATAGATAATCTCAATGATTTTCTAGCCTAAATCACTAAGAAATCAAGGTAAAGGGGATGTGTTTTCATGGCTTGGGTGTGGGAACCAGAGAAGGAAGAAGAGAACCAAAAAAAAAAACAAAAAGAAATGGGCCAAATGGTTTTCAAAACTAGGCACCGTGGCCACAAAAATTTTGCCCAAATTGCCATGTCAACGCTCAGCGCCGCAACCTCAAATTTGGAGCTGCAACCCCAAATTTGGTGCCAGAGATAGTCTCACTATTTTGAACATTTATTCCTCATACGATGTCCAAATAATTTCATTCTTGAGGTGTTGGAAATACAACTTTAAAATATACAACTTTCATGTTAAAAATTTAGAAGTGACCCAATTTGGTAATTTTGGTACCTTTTACCCATAATGAGCAGTTTTGGTATATTGATCATAACTTTCTTATATGATATCAGAATTACATGATTATTAATGAGTTGAAAATATAATTTCAAGATGCATAACTTTTATCTTGAAAACTTGTCCAAATTATTCCATTATATATGTCAAATATTGATCACAAATGACCCTTTTTATATATAATAAAAATACATAAAATTTGCCCTCATAAAAGATAACTTTTATTCCAAATTTCTCAATTCTTTCTTCTACACACTAAGGAAATTTTTCTCCTACATTTTTCCTTATTTCCTTTATTTCTAAAGATAGCAAGGCATATGTAGATGACCTTTGAATGGTGAGTTTAAGTGAAGTCTTATGAGGTGAAAACTATCCATCTGTAATAGGACTGTCCATGTCAGCTGTTTGTTCTCTTTCACCCATTTCCTCCAGCCCCTCTCCTTCATGGGATTGTACTCCTTTTGCTTCTTCTAGTTCTTCACTCTCATTATTGTTAGGACTATTGTATATGATTTTGATGATAATAAACCTGTATTAAGATGAAATAATATGTGTGGTTTAATTCTTAATAACTATGCTTATAATGTATGTATAATCATGAAAGTTTAATTATGCAAGCATATATTGTTGAGATAACTATATGATCTCCATAATGCACTTAACCTTGATTATTACTCTTTAATATGTTGGATCATATATTTGCACTATGCTCTATTGAATTACCATATCATGTGCCTAACTAAAGATGTATATTATCCTTCCTTGCAACATTTGTAAACTATATGAGGATAAATACATTCTGATTAAAATGACACATTGGAAAGTTAACAATGTAGCAAGTGTAGAAAACCTCTAAGTGCAAAGCTACAGTCAGTTCTGTCAAATATCTGCTACATTTAGAAGAATTAAATTGCTGAAAATATAAAGATCATGGAAGAAGAGGAAGAAGAAAATAAGGCTTTAGGATATGCAACAAAGGAGCTTGCAATGTTTGTAAAATCCAGAGAGAGAACTTTCACGGACAAATACGAAGCAAATACAAAGATGAAGGTATGGTCAAGGAGCATAAAGTTGTTCGAGAAATTCAAACTATCTATATTGACTAGACAAAGTTTGTCCGAGACTAAGCAAGGAGTAATCTTATCAAGAACTCAGATAAATGAAGAATGAAGAAATATAAAGAAGAAGTTTCTTAGACAAATTTGCATATCAAAAAGCAGCTTCATCTAACCAAAACTCGAACAATCAAGCACAAAGAAGAGACTTTGTGATGGTCAAATTATAATTCCTCATAAGTGCACTAGTGTATAGTAGTACAGTGTGCTAAGCAAGGGTTATTCCCACAGAGAACAGTCAAACTAATTCAATTATTTCTTATTACTAAACCCAAGTTATTCTAAATGAACAAGATAAATTAAAGACTTAGTGAATAAAATTGCAATGTAAGATAAGAAAGAATAATGATATTTAGAAATGTAAAAGAGAATTCAGGTTGTAAGAGTCTGGGGATCTAACTTCATCACTCAATGATATTCAGTGTTGTTGAGAAATTAGTGTCAATTTAGCTTGAGTTCATTCTATCCACTGTATGATTATTACCATTAGGCGTTCAGGTTTAAATCAAGTATTTTCTCCCGTTCCAATTACCTATAGTATGTGGTGTAATTGAGGTTGAAAACTCATGAAGTTTAGAAGAACTTTAATGAACCAAGTAGAATAGTTTAGTATACGGTGTCTACCTTAACCATCTACTTATTCATTCAAGAGAGCTCTTAAAACATGATTTATCATATAGCATCTACCTTAACCATCTTTCCTTAGACAATCAGTCTAATTCATGAAATTAGTGATCAAGCAATTAAATAAATTAGGTGACTACAATAAACATAATGAATCAAACAAGATAATATTGAATTGATAAACTAATAATCTCTGTTAATAACAAATATCAAGGAGGGCTACATCATTGCTGGAGAAAAAGAAAGTTAGTTTATGATAAAAAAAAAAAGAAAACTCTCTCAATATACATGATTGTAGAACTCAAAATCTCTCTTGCTTCCTTGTAAAACTTCTTTCCTAGAAAATCTCTATGCTAAACTATGTTTGTCCCCTTTTCTCTATCCTAGACATCCTTAAATAACCCAAGTAGTAAGATTTTAATAAAACTATTCCATGAATTGTAATTCCTTTTCGCACCAAGATCCACTTCTAATAATAACTTAGCCTTTCCACACAAAAACATAGCTTCCAAGTGTAAAATAAAAGTTCCAAAATAAATAGAATGGTTGCACATCTGGTTTTCAAAGGCAACCGCTAAAAATTGCAATAGCTTACGCATTCAAGAATTCGAAACATTTCAGCAACTTATTCAGAGGAATTCGCTTCCAAAGATAACTCAAATAATTGCATGTGCTGATCATTGTGGGACCTAATTGTAGAAAACACATTAACAATCTCTGAAATCATAGTTTAGATAGCAATACCACATTTACCAAGTATGAAATCCTCATATTTTGCAACTTTGTTTTGTCCTAAGATGTTTTCTACATTTGTTTGAAACAATCTGCTTTGTCTTAAGTAGTTTAGGATAAAGTTCTACATTTTGCACTTCATCTCAGACAAAGTTGGTTTGTCTCAAGTGAAGTTCTACTTATCTTAGTTAAGTTTAGGATGAATTTCTTCTTTCTACACTTCATCTCAGACAAAGTTGTGCTTTCAACAATTTGTCCAAGATCATTCCACTTCATCTTAAGTTAATAGCCAGACATTCTAGCAATTAAGCAGTTTCAATATTTTGATAATAAATTTCTTTTACAAACTCTAAATTATATGATTCTTAATATATTTGATAGATAATTTCAAGGAATACAACTTTCATATTGAATAATTTTTCTAAATAAGCCTCCTTCATGAGTCGAGGGTCCTCACAGTGACATCTATAGAGATAGTTTCACTATTTTGGCAATTACTTTCTCAAATGAACTCAGAATCATATAATTCCTAATGCGTTGGAAATTTAAAAACAAAAGATAAAACTTTCATGTTGAAAATATTTCCCAATATTTCCTCCATCAATCAAAGAATTTTCTTAAAAGACACCTTTTGTAATACTCAACTTCATTTTATAGATTTTTATGTCTGCAACATAGATAAACTTTGTTAAGTGCAATATTCACTTGACTGTCAATATAAACCACTAAAAACACATTAAAAGAGTATCTTAAATATATAAATTTAGGTATAAAAACATGATCTATTATGAGCTTATCACTTTATCTAATTGACAAAAGCCGAAGACAAAATTCGTTCGATGATAAAAAGGCAAACGGTAAAAACAAAGTAAAAGCTGCTCGGACAAATGCACATAAGGGAAGAACTTTGTCTAACTAACTACTCACAAAAATGTGCTTAAAGGGGAGGAACTTCATCTTGTCTTTTGTGCTTGGACAAATGCCTACAATGTGAAGATACTTTGAATGACCACTAATGAACATCGTAAGATGAACTTCATCCATTACTTACCTCAAACAAATGTGGAACAAAAAAAGAACACTATACCTCATCTAATCAAGCAAGTAGAAAGATGAAACTGAATTCATCTAAGACAATCCAATCCTACTTCATCTGCGCCATAAAAATTCATCTCTTACTAACTCCAAATGAATACCAAAGACAAAGCTTCAATTGGCATACTTAAAATAGATAAGTAATTCATTTGAAACTTACTACAGACAAATGCAGATATAAAGAGAGGCCATGACTTTGTCCGAGGTCAATAGATTTATATGACTTGCATCAATATGGCATCTATACTTGTATGCTTTTGGTGTACCGACTTACCATTTTCCATAATAAGCGGTGCTTCAAGTATTCCAACTATGACTAGTCAAAACAGAAGAAAGACATTTCAAATAGCTCTTCTTCCTCTCTATAATAGAATGACATTGCAGCAGCTCGAGACGAATTAGAAGTAATGCACTCTAATGATAGAAATTACAATGGTCTTCTACATTCATTACTGCCTCTGTTTCTGCATCCAACGAAACCTATTCTCTCCAATGCTTAATATTCTATTTAAGAAGAAGTGTTGCGATGATTTGGGTGGTGGTGAAGGAATACTTTTCAAATGAGCTTAACCTTATGCAAATCCTTCCACCCATGGCCAAGAACTTAAACTGTAATCTATCTTTTATGAGCTTCACTCTGCAAATCTTTATGGCCATTATCTCCACATTATAGGAAGATCTTTCTGTATTACATAGAGCTACAAAAATATTTTCTTTGTGCTTCATTTTAACATGTTGAAAAAGTATATAATTTTTCTAGTTAATTTAAAAACTAGAGAGTTGATGGTGAACTCTAGAAAACCATCAAATTTACTATTGTGCTTCAAAACTAGTGAGTTTTTGGTGAGCTCTAGAAAACCACATTATATGAGTTATTGATGAGCTTTGGAAAACCAACAAGTTTGTTGGTGATTTTTGAAACTAGTAAGTTTCTTGGTGAGCTCGTGAAAATAAAAGAGTATTAGGAGCACTATTGTATTTCCATTGTATAAGATATAATGAAACCCAAGGCACAAGGAGAGTGTGCTCTTGGAAGAGTGACGTAGGGATGATTGCCCAAACCATTACAAAAATCATGCTATTTGCGTATGCTTGTATATAAGCTATTCTACACTTTAATTCTACTACCTAAGTTTACATTGTATAACACAAAGTATGAAAAGAAGAAAAGCAATCTTATAGGGGTAAAGTGATTAATTTTCATAAACCCAATTTACCCCTCCCCTCTTGGGCTAAGCCTCTCTACAAGACCCAACAAGTGGTATTAGACCGGACTAGATAAACAATTCTAGTGATCCATTTAGCTTAACCAAAAATGTCATCCTCTATGCCCTCCAAAGGATACTCCACCTTCTAACTTCCATGTTGTGATAAATTCAATTATATACATGATGGAAGAGGAGACTAGAGATACATCTCATGGCCAATGATCTTCAATTTTGGAAAATCATTTCTATTGTCATAAGTGAGGATGAAAAGAGAAATAGAGAGAGAGAGAGCATGGCAAAATAGTTTGCAAAATAATTTGCATTTACATGATACTAATGCTACTTCTAAGATTAATTTGAGTGAAAAAAATCAAGGAAAAAAGAGGAAAAAGCTCCTAAAGAAGAAATTGAACCTGTGAGAGCAAAAGAATTAATAATTTAAGATACATCACAAATTGAGGGGGAGCAATCTCAAGAGACGATTGAAAATTAAGAAGAATTGAAGTAAATTGAAGAATCCCCAAAATTCAAAGAAGAAGAAGAAGGGAATCTTGGTTTGAAGAAAGAAAATAAAGAAATAATGAAATAGCAAGTTCCTTCAAAAGAAAGATACATGCAAGTAAGACACTCAAACTCAAATGTCTTTAATACATATGTCATTATCTGTATTTAAAAATTTTATTTGCACATTTCTATCTACTCAATTGTACATTAATAGAATTTAAAGTTCATATTTAGAATTTTGATTACTTATATCTATTAGTTATCTTATATTGATATAAATAAGAATTCATATGTGGTTCTTTCTATACATATCCTTTTCACTCGTGATTACATAGGCAGAACCTAGAATTCACACTATGACAGATAAAACTCTGTAAATATAAAATTAAATTTTAAAGATAATCAGGAAGAAAGAAAATAAATATCATTCAAATAATAAATAACTTTAAAATGATGAAAACACACATAACTAAAACAGAATAAAATTATGAAATAACAAAATTGAATGTTCATGCTCAAAAATTCATATTATTCATAATTGTGTAATGCCCTTCAACCCAAGGCACTGTCATCTCACACTCTAGAGAAGAATCCAGTAGCATCTTCCCTGCAATGTAAGAAATTCCATAAATGTATAATCATAATCATACATTAAATCATCACATAATACATTACACTAGCATGTTGAGCCCATACATAACCACACAAGCCTAGAACTATAGTTGCACAGTAATGGTATTAAGGAATTACACATATAATCATACCACATGAATGACATGTCAAACTACTAATCACATAATTATAATTCAAATCACTTTCACACTTTAAGTATTTACATGATCTCATAATCTCTAAAAATATATTTACAAGGCCCAAAAATGTACAAAAAAATAGCTCACAAATGGCTCACATCAGTCCCTATCCCAATCTGGAGCCCCAACCCAACATTGGGCAGCCACATCTAACCTATTGGCTAAAAACCAAATAAAATAGGGTGAGTCCAGGTAACTTAGTAAGCAAGCATGCAATTAAACCAATACCTACAAAATAAGCTCAATTATACAATAATTTAAACATAATCAATAACAAGGAATAAGCATCAATATGCAATCCAAATGGTATCATGAGATGAATGCAAATCATACTATGAAACTCTAAACTGGGTGTATCTCTTGTCATAAGGAACATGTAGTAACAAGTAAAATCGTCTGAACACAACACCTAACCAACCCACCATCTGTCACTAATCATCTACCTTATCTCATTAAAATCATTAATCACTGTCTAATGTCCAGGCTTGGAAGGGTATTCACTTTGTAGACCCAGTTTTCTTACAACTTTAGCATTTCAAGTCCCTCCCTGTATCCCTAGCTATGAAGTCTATTAGGAGTCGCACCTTGATTAGGCCAAACCTGCCTCGGCGATCACTCCGCCCTCTTTGCTCTATAGGGAGCATAGGTTCTCTATCTACACCTGATGAAGTAATCAAGAGTTTCCCACAAATTAGGCCAATCCCGGCCTCACCCTACATGGGTGTCAAATCTACCGGCCTCTTCGCCTTCATTCTAGGTGGAAAAATGGGCTAGCCAAGCAACATATCCAAGCCCTAGACCAAATCTTAGCCTACACGTCTGTGGCCACTATGCAGAAACAACCTCGAGCCTATCCGACCCTCATGTCATCAAGGAACCTCCATCCTATACCCACTTGGCCTCCACGCTACCTACGCATATCCCATCTAGCCATGCTCTACTAGCGAGGCTAAATTTTTAAGTCCATCAACAGGGATTAGTTGTAGTAATTTGGCTGCAAATTTCTCATACTAACTCTAAATTGATGATTTTTATTCCATTTTAAAAATAATTTCAGAGCTTACAAATTTAACGTTGACCAGTGTTTCAAATTCAACCTATATTTTGATTCGTGGGTCCCATAAGTGACCCCTTTTTCATTTGATTAATCCCCCATGAATAGTTTTAGTAATTTAACCATAGCAATTTCATATTAACTCTAAATTGAGTTATTCTTATTCCATTAGATAGATAGTTTCCATTTATACAACTTTCATATTGATCACTTTTTCTAGATCCACCTGAATTTTGAGTCATGTGCCCCACAAAGTGATACCTTTTGCAGTTAGAGACCCTTGCACTGTTTCATCCTTAACTATCTCATGTAAACTCAAAATTGAATGGTTCTTATCTAATTAGAAAGATAATTTAGAGACTTACAACATTTATGTTACAAAAACTTTCTAAATCATTCAAATTATAAGTCAAAATGTGGACACCTTTGGCATTAAATATATTTCAGCTATGGACAACTTGTTACAAACATAATGTAGGTTCATAACCTACCTGCCCATTCCCAATAGATTTGTAATAATTTTTTATGACCAATCTTCCCCTTTTTCATCATCTTTAATAAGTAGTAACATAGTTGTTGGAGCCCCAACCAATCAAACAATTCAATCAATTCGTTTAATGTGTTTTAGACTTTGCCAAATTTGGCAAAAATTAGACTTTAGGTTCAGTGCATAACCCATAATTCGCATGGTTGTTTTATATTCCCTTGCATGAAACCTATCCATTCCATGTTTTGGCAATCCAAACAAAATATCTAGAGAATATTAATACAATAAAACACCCAAAAGGACATTCACCAAAGTCATAATCCATTTAAAATAATTAACTCGAAATGCATCATTATAAAGAAATACATAAATTGCTTACCTTAGTGCAATAACTCCACTTCCCTTAACTCTCAATTGCAAAAATATGATGCCCAATCCCATGATTTAAATCCATATACAATAAATACATGCTTCATTAGTAAATTCATGCCATTAAAGTCTATCAGGTAGCAAGAACTCCCCTTCCCATTTGTGTTCAATGATGAACCCTCTTTAGGGTTTATACTACAATCCAATTTAAATCATGATTTAAGATGATTAATGGTGCATTAAGAAAATTTATTAACCTTATAACTTTCTTAATATCATTTCCTCAAATAGTTGATTTGCAACATCCAAGGTTTAGTATTTTGACTATGCATAGTTTAGGATTTTTTTTCCAAATTACAAATAAACATAATTCAATAGGAATAACATGCCAATCACTAATCACAACACCCATATCAGACTACAAACTCCACCTTTCCCAATTTCCAACCCAAACCAAAACCCCTATTCTCATAAATTATGCTATACACATCATAATTCAACAATTTAACGCAGTATAAATAACATATCTATGAAAAGATTAACTTACCTATTAACTACGCACCATTAGTCATCCAAAAACTCAATTGGATCACTTCCCCTGATTTTCTCTTCTTCTCTAGTCCAAATCCGTCAAAATCAATGTTTCATTTGCCCCGGATGGCTGCAAATCACTTTGTTGTTGATTTCCCCAACTAATTCTGATGAAATCCACAAGTAAATGAGAATTTCAAAGCAAAGGGGTAGGTAGAGGGGCTATGCACATGAACATGGGTTTTGGGGGATGAAGATGGAGCATTTTATCTCACTCCTCTTATTGTTCTCTGGCAGTGTATGATAGGACGTGCCTATGCAATGTCTCTTGTCCACATTTTCATCCTGTTCAGCTTATTCCACTAAAAATTTTAGGGTGTTACATTCCAACCCCCTTATAAAATGTTTCATCCTCGAAACTCAAATAAACAAGTAGAGGTATCTAGTTCTCATAGTCTCCTTAAGTTCCCACATTGCCTCATCCTCGGTATGGTGGCCCCATTGAATCTTTACCAACTAGATCACCTTGTTTCTCAACTGTTTCTCTCTACTATCAAGTACTCACATTGGTTGCTCAACATACTATAGGTTCCCCTTAATCTGTATATCTTCTAGCGCTAACACATGTGAAGGATCAGGCTTATATTTTCTTAAAGAGGATACATGAACTACATGGTGGATTCTACTCAACAACGACAACAGTGTAATACGATAAGCTACCTTACTAATACGCTTCAAAATTTCATATGGGCCAATGAATCTTGGACTCAACTTACCTTTAGTACCAAATCACACTACCCCTTTATGGTAGATACTTTTAGAAAAACTTTAGCTCCCACTTGAAACTCCAGATCACGCCTTCTAGTATATGCATAACTCTTTTGGCATGACTAAGCAATACAAATCTTCTCCTTGATCTGAGCCACTTTTTCAACTGTATCTGTTATTATCTATGCCCCCACCAAAGTAGCCTCACCAATCTCAGTCCATTACAAAGGAGATCTGCACTTACGCCCATAGAAGGTTTCGAAAGAAGCCATCTGTATACTCGAATGATAATGGTTGTTATATGCAAACTCAATCAATGAGAGATACTGACTCCATGCCTTACCCGAAATATAGGATACATGCTCTCAACATGTCCTCAATTGGTTGATTCACCCTTTTAATCTATTCATCTGTCTAAGGGTGATATGTACTATTGAAGTTCAACTGTGTACCCATCATTGTTTGCAATGCTCTCAAGAATTTTTACATAAACAATGAACCCCTATCTAAGATGATCACCTTGGGTGCAAAATGTAATCTCACAATCTCCTTCTAGTAGATCCAAGCATACTTTTCGATGACAAAAGTAGTCTTGATAGCTATAAAGTAAGTGACTTTTGTCAACCTATCAATAATCTATCATATGCTATCAAATCCAACCATCATCTTTGGCAACCATGTAATGAAATATATAGTAATGTCTGTCCATTTTCATTTAGGAATCTTAATGGACTATATTAATGTAAGGCCCTGAAAAATTTTACAAATGCAAATTTTTGCTATTGTAAAGTTTTGGTAACTTTTGCCGGGTTGATAGG